>JAANSM010003196.1:0-13378 GCA_036850725.1 Orchesella villosa | reverse complement strand
CGCTTCACGTCGGAATTTGAAGAGGCATAACAATATTACTATACAATACGCAATTACATACTTACGTCCCACTTAGGCGTAGGAGAGCAGCAATCTGCTAAAAAAACTTGTTCCTCAAACTTACAAGTTTAAGTCTATGTAATTCCAAACTCATAGAATTAAGTAAAAAGTACTGGACCTCGACTTGAAGTCATTAAAAATGTTTTAAATACTTAAATACCTGACGCTACATCAAACCTGTTTATCTTATTTCATTGCTTCCAGCAGACGCATAGACGAAAGAGAGATATTTTATTCTAAAAAGTACAGTTACTTCTTAGTTTATAAGTTACAATATTGTTGTAAATACTTACAACTTACTATTTAAATATCAAAATATGGTATTATTCTAATCGTCCATGCATGTGAGTCTGAATCTGAATCGTAAATGACAGGCGTCTCCAAATTAGTCTATAAGCAAAGTTGTAAACGTGAACATTATATGCCCAATGTAGAACTGTTAACGGTTAACCTACTTTAATTAATTGGCAATTTGGTGTAGATGCCAGTTTACCCTATTTACGTCTCCGATGTATATTTAAATTAGAAATAAAATCGTGAAGAATGCATTATTTGCAAAGGTAAACTGTTATTTCATTTAACTAATTAGCCATGAACGGTAATAATTATCGTAATAATTAAGACTCAAACCAGCACTAGAACGAAGGATTCACTCAATTACTGAAGGAGTAAATAAACCCTGTCATAAAATTACCTCATGAAAGAAAGCATCATGAATGATTTATCTACTTTAATGAAAATCCATACCTGAGTTTTGTCATTAAAAGTAATAGCTATGCGATGATGTGTGTGACATCCTTCAACTTTTCGAATTTAGACAAAACAAATAAACAGTAAGTTGAAAAATTCCCAAGCTTTGATGGCGTAATCAGGTCGAATTCTCGTCTACGCTTTCAATAACAGATTCAAGATTACAGCAGGCTTACAAAGCATAGCGAAAATAATTACTGTGGACGTGGATTGTCGAAATCTCAACGAGATTTCAACTTTTAGCGATGATGACATTAAAAAGATTAAATGTAGCAAACAGGAAACGACCAATTTTTAGCATCTTTTGCAACACCATTTTGAAGCGTTAAACTGAAAACAGAGCATTGCGTGCGTCACATTTCTGCTCTCAAATTTCGATGTTTATGTTAATACTGACATTGATTATTGCTGTTTAGCTAATCGTATACTATAAATTACAACCATAATTTTAAAGTGTTTGCTAGCAGTGCGTGTGTGACAACAATCTGATAACGATCATTAAATGTTTCACGCTGTTTTGCATCAAAGGTTTTTCCATCTTCTACATTTTTTTGCGAAAATATGCATGCATGTCTAATTACCCCAAATAACTGGTTTAGTGCTCTATAGAGCTGTCCCTGTAAATGAGTCCTCATTATTAGCTACATAAACCTACTTGAAAACTTTAATGCAAGATGCAAGGCTTTGACATAATAGGTATAATTATCAGCATTACTACTTGCTATAAAATATCGTATTAAAAGTTCCATGTAAAAACAACTAAACATTAAGTTATAAGCTAAATTGGGAAATCCATGTTATGCAGGTAGGATGGAATGCACATGAAAAAATATAAGAATTGGTTTTTATGTCCCATCCAAATTCTTGGTAAGGAGAGAACAATGGCCGAGGAGACAAATACCTCTGCAAATTTCAGAAAAGGGTGACAGTGACACGTAAGCGTTTGGAGTAGTAAGAAGAATAATAAGTCCATATATAGAACATCATTATAAGTCAATTTTTCATTCAGAAAGTAATTTATTTTCCACAAATTTTCAAGAAAGTTTCCATTATGAATTACTTCCTAACAGGATCTTTAGTGCTTCTTAGTTTGATAGGATTCACAGTAGCAGGCACAAGTTACAATTATATCGATGAAAAACAACACAGTGGCCAAAATGCTAACGTTAACTTTAATCAACCTTTTGATGCCAGCTTTTATTTGGAGATGAGCTGTCCCAAGAAGACCCCAATTGATCGTTTGATTGTGGTAAGTTCCTTTAGTATAATTTTGTTGTAACATTTAAGATAATTATTAAGCCATATTCAGCCATATTGTGGAGTGTGAAAGGGAAATAATATTTATATTTTCATTGCAGCGAAGGGCGGAAGAATGTCTTGAGAAGTCACTAAATGATGAAATCGTCACTAAGTTGCTGATCATGGCTTCAACTCGAGAGTTTCAAAAATTTAGTACAAAGTTCTGCAAGCAATGGCCACAAATTCGAGTCTGCTTGGACGAGATAATAAGCTATTTGGAAGGGTGTCATGAAAAGAGTTACATTGGCCAAGTGACAGATGAAATTGTGAACTTTGCATGCACTGACCCAATCAGTGATGATGTTGATACAAACAATTTAGGAGGTACGAAATGAAGTTGCATCATAATTTCATGATTCTATATGCATCTATGAAAATTAATAGCATTTTATTAATTTGATTTCCAATCTGAAGACTTTTTAACTGCTGGTGGAATGTCCTGTACCAACTTTGATGAGCTTGCTGCTTGTATGAAGTACTCATTGGACGAGAGCATCAGCTTTTGCACGTAATCTTTTTAACCTTGTTTTGGTTAATCTATTTGATTTTGATTTTCATATTTTTTCAATCAATTTTTCTTATAAATTGTAATTAGGATGATCGAGAAAATCCGTAATTGTACCAAGGCAGCTTTTGTTGAATGTGAGTCGCCAACACCATGGGAAGTAACTGAGAAAGGGTTGGGCGAGGTGGAGGGTATAATGAGATGTGGAACTCTTGAAGAGAATGGAGTAGCTTCAACTGCTCAAAGTATCAACGCAATAAACAACTAATTGCTAGTGTCTTCGCAATACTAAAGCTGTCATTAGAAAAGTATTTATTGCTGCGATAAAAACGGAATAAAATCAACATATACGCCCATGTTAACATAAATTAATTGACTATGGTCTCTTTAATTTCTTTTCCAACTAAAAATCTCTCAAAGTGAATTCTAGATAGGTCGAGCGTTCTAAATTCTCCATCTAAAAGTAGTTCCATTGTGGCTCGAGCTACTGCGGGGGCTTGCTGAATCCCTGAAGCAGCAGAAATGTAAACTTTTATGCCAACAATTCCATGCACTTTATTAATGAACTAGATTCTTGAGTAACTTTAGTTAAGTCTTTTACCGTGGCCACTGAATCCACAAGCGAAATACATATGTGGTTGATGATTGTGGGGGCCAATAATTCCACTTTGATCAAATGTGTTGTAATCATACAATCCAGTCCATGCAGAGTTAAGCTACAAGTGTTGATTATACACATTTATATAATATCAATTATAATTAGCCAACGTGGTGAACTCTTTGTGGGTCTTTGAATCATTACTATACTCATTACCTTCACATTATTAAAACCAGGAACACGATGCGCAAGAGCTGGCATTATAGTGTCGTTGAAATAATTATAATCTACTTCTAAATTGGCTACAACTTTTGGATCATCGCTTACTGGTCCTGCTTTTCCTGTTACGAAATGCCCAGCATAACCCTCTCGTCTAGAAGAATATAGGAATAACAATTCGAGTATATTTGAAAACGTAAATGTGAACACATACAGATATCTCTGATAGTTTGGAAGCATTTAATGATTTAATTGCCAACAAATACCTGAAATATATTCCTGACGTATCCGCAACAAAAGGACAATCTATGCCAGGGCCATTTGGTGCGTGTATGCAGTAAACATGCCGTCTCCTAAACGATTCAGTCAGTGACGTGGCGTTCAATAATGCGGCAACGACGGTTGCACACAGAAATTAAATAGGAAACCACACAAATAACTGTTGCATACCTAGGTTCAACTGGTAATGGGACACTCATCATTCCTTCCCGTCTGCCCATCCTTGCCATTTCGGCAATGTTTCCAGATTCATGGCCAGCAGCAATTATACAGTAGGCAAAGTCCACAGTTTTCATTTCACCCGACGGCGTCTTCAGAATCGCCCGCTGCGCTTTTTCATGCCTATCAAAAGGGTCTGTACCAGCTACTACAGTCGTAGATTCCTCGAAGTCAAATCCAACAACTTCTGCTTGCACATATTCTGCTCCATGGAATACTGATTTTCGTTTCAGGCCAAAATGAAGTGCCCACGCGTCAAACCTACACCAAAAAGGAAGTCTGATTTAGTTCCACACAGATTATCCCACTACTTAAAATTATAATAACAATAAAAGAGGAAAATCGTGACGTACCATCCTTCACTTTCCATTCCAAGACAAGCTAACTCCACGCCATCAGTGTTAATCCATGGAAATTTATCTTTTAAACGCTCACTCGTCAGTAATTCAACGTGACATCCTAATTCTCTAAAATATTGTGCAAACGTAATGCATTAGCTATCAATAAACTAGCCTCCCTTTGTTACCCTTAGGATATTATGTTGAACCTACTTTTGAATCAAAAAACTTTCTTGGAGCTCCTGTGCCTGGTCAACGTCGGCTAATTGTAAAAACCCGTATGGATGATACTGTATATCAGGAGGGGGTGATCCATCACAAGCTAATTTTTTGGGGTACCGTTCTTAGAAATTCTGCCCCATAGCGGGCCATCTCCACGTTTTCCTTCAAAGTGAAATGATGTCGCAGCCCTCCCACTGACATGGCTGTTGCAGATTTTGAGAACTAAAAAGTATAAGGAAAAACATCAGAATTAGCTTAAGCGTAAGTTAGAATTACGAATTGCAATAAATTATTATCAGAATCCGCATAGGTTTAGTTTATTTGTCCCTCTTACCGACTGATCTTTATCAACAACCATTAAACTAACACCAGTTCGTGGAGTTCTTTCTTTAATGAAATATGCTATTGCTGAGCCCAAAATCCCTCCCCCAATTACTAGAATATCCACATGCGCGGAAAAATCCAACAGTGGTGGTTGGGTCTTGTCATATATAGAGCGTATGTCGTGTGTAAATATCTTCACTGCTCGCTCAAACGGTTCGTCAATGGGTCTTTTAGGTCGTGGGACTTCCACAAAGTCGTCATCATCCTGCAAATCGAGACCAATATCAAATAATGAAGCACTTATACACCACAGACATACGCTTTTGTTTAATAAAAATGAAAACATAATCAGATATTGGTGATTGGATATGATTATTCTGTCATCCGTCCGTACAAGGTACGGCATGATTATACTCTAATACCTCCTTCTTAAAACATTTGCTAGTTGTACTGATATTGCGAATCCATCTTGGGCCATGATTAACGAATGATGGGGACTGCAATCTTCTTTCTACATGACAAGCGTGAGGTCTCCTCAACACAATGTCACTGACTAGATTCCTTAGCTTAAACAATCGCGTCATCTTCTGTACTGTTGACTGTGATTTGAACTCTTTCTATCTGAAATAAATAAAACCTCCAATGAAACCACCGTTTTTGAAGTCCAAATAGGAGTATCAATAGAAATTCCAAAATTACCTCACACTACTACTACTAATTACTGATCAAAATATTTACCTGTGACAACTTGACACGGATGGCATGGGCTTCCAATAAAAATTCACCTCAATTCAGTCTTGAACGCCTGACGGTCAGACCGGAAATACACCTTTACCTTTAACTATTAATTGTGAACGTTAATAAACCGCATCTTAAGCGATCAATTTATCCTTCTTTTCTGACTTTACTTTACAACTTAAATGACTTTTGCACATTTGCAAAATTGCGTTGAAAACAGATACTTTTTTATATTGATATTTTGGTTGAGTTGAAATCAATATGTGTAAAATGCACAAATGGTTTTCATCCCGGGATCTCCATAAGAAATCCCAATGCCCCTTGAATGTGGTGCATTTGTACGAAAGCACATGGTCAATGCTGAATGTTTTGAGTCAAATCAAATGTATGTGTCATTTCATTTGTATCGGTGGATGTTTAGTGCATCGAGCATGATGTGTTTTGTTGATTGAATTATTCGCTGAACAGTTGAACATTTTAACCTTTGCTGTGATTGCTGATTAAAATAAAATTTGAAGGTAATTTTAAATGTGTACTGTTTTATTAACACTTTTTTATATGTCATATGTGTTGCCTATTTTAGTAAATCATTAGTAGATTATATATGATATAACATCAAACCTAAGTAAATATATATGTTTGTATGTATTTTTAGGATATTATTTTATTAGGACTGGTGACTGGAGTGCATTAACGGAGGATTCTGTTACCAATCATCAATATATTTCAGAGTAAAAATGCCAAAATCGAAGGGATCATCATCTGGTGCTGGGGCTCCAGCAGAGAAGCCTGTTGAGCTCGGTTTCATTGAAGAGGAATCCGACTTTTGGAAGCTCAGCAGTGCTTTCTTTATCTCAAAAGTTGGAGGTCATCCTGCCTGGTTGAACCTTAAGGACTTGCCGACAACAGCAGACATGAAGTGCACATCTTGTGATTTGCCAACACAGTTTTTAATGCAAGTTTATGCTCCGCTTGATGAAGCAGAAACATTTCATCGTGTCATTTTCGTCTTCATTTGCTCTCGGAAGAGGTGTTGTGTGGAGAGAAATTCTAATAAAAATCTACTAGTTTTTCGCTGTCAGCTACCCCGTGATAATGATTTCTATTCGAGGGAGCCACCCAATCAAAATGATAAGGAGTTGGCAAAGATTAGACCGGAGAAGTTTGGTGTGACTTTGTGTAGAATGTGTGGATGTCAAGGTGGGATGAATTGCAGCGCTTGTAAAAAGGTCAGCTATTGTTCCAAGGATCATCAGCAATTTGATTGGAAGATGTTTCACAAGAAGGAGTGTACAAACCCTGGTAATTGGACTTCCTCTGAATTTTTGCGTTGCGATTATTTGCGTTTTGATTGTGATAGCGTGTCTTTATATAAATTACTTTTGTATATTCTTTAGATTTCAAAGGAGGATTGCATGATGAGCTTATTGGATTTCAAGAATTTGAGTTAGTAATGGACACTGAAGTAATACCTAAAGGCAACACTAAGAAAAAAATTGATGAAAAATCTCAATTAGAAGAGTATAAGAAGCTTGTAGCTGAAGGAAAGGCTGGATCACTTGGTATGAATTTCGAAGCAGCAAACGAATTGCAACTAAATTATGGCTTACAATTTATAAATTTATTTAGTATGGCCTTTGTCGTTTTAATTTTTAGATGATTCGGAAGTCTCCAAAGACATGCTTGAAGCATCATCATATAAGTCGGATAAAGCATTCAATAAATTCAAGAAGCGTGTCGCATATCAACCTGATCAAGTCCTCCGTTATGACCGTGGCGGAGAACCTCTTTGGGTTTCAAGCGAGAAAATAATAGAGAAATCTGAGATACCCCCGTGTCCATATTGTAAAGGACCTAGAGTTTTTGAGTTCCAAGTGATGCCTCAGCTTTTAAATGATCTTGGGAATGAAGTAATAGATTGGGGAACTTTAGCTGTGTATACTTGTGTCAAAAGTTGCAATTCCGGACCAGCATACAAAGCAGAATTTATTTGGCAACAGGATTTCAAAGTTGATGATGAGGATGGGCCTACAATATCTAAGAAAATGAAGAATATGTCTCTTGCTGATGAAGACTAATGGAAGTTGATTCGATTATGCTTGTATATTACAAGTCAGTTTTTACGTTATTAAAGTAAACGAATACTTTATATAACATTAATAATTTAATATATAATTGTTTTACATGTTATATTTTATAATATGTGTTGCTTCATTCATGAAAGACCATTCTCATAAAATTGGAGATCTGTTTGAATTTCCTTGAGTAATCAGAGCATCTACTGCTTCCTCGCTTTCCTTAGCATCTACTTCATCGTCTTCGTCAACAACTTCAAATTGTTTTACAGGCTTTGCAGTGGTTGTAGGCTTAGTCATTGATTTCTCAAATATCTTAGAAACTACAGTCGGCTTTGGTCGTGGTCTACGTCGTGGTTTTGGTGTGGACGCTCGAAACATATCTTTGTACGTTTGGTTAAAACTTGGAACACTTTCCCATTTGTTCTTTCGAACAAGAGCTTCATCATCCTGCTGTCTGACACTTTCAAATTTTTTACGATTTATTTTGTCTGTCTTTATCTTTATCCTTTGTTTCGGCTTTAGTCCAAACATTGCCATTTTGTAGTAATGGACCACATCATACTTTCTGCGATCTTGAAAGTTGTTAGCTTTCTTCTTGTGTTTCTTTTCTCTGACTGTTGATGTTCCTATTTTAGTTACAACTTGCTGGAACTCGTTAACAATTTTTTGACTCGTAATGGCCTCTGATTGCGTTGTACTGCTCGTAGCATCTTCTGCCACTTTGTCAATGTCTAATGGTTCTCCACGAAGCTGAGATCGAAGCGTGGCTTTGTTCAGGCTCTCTATAGCAAGGAGTGTGTTTTTGAAGTGGGCAATGTTATCCAATGTATTTGGTTTCTGAACCTTTGGCTTGGAGGTTTTCCCAAACGGAAGTAGACCACTTTCTAATCTGTTTACCACGGACAATATTGTTCTAGTTTGATATGGGCATGTTGGAAATGCAACTCTGCATGCGTTTGGACTATGGTATTTTTCAGCTACAATGAATGCCACTCTGAATTTCTTCATAAGATCATCCTCCTACACAGTTAATTTATTTAAAGGACAAGAACAGAGGTTTGGTTAGCATTCAATCAATCCTAACGTTTTAATTATTATTTAGTCTTTTAAAACAACGTTACCGTTACATTTGCATTAATGGTCGTTCTCTGTGCAGTTTTGCTTCTACGGGTGTTTTTACTGGTTTTCCCTTTCAAGCTTCGTGAAAATCTTCTGGAGCTTCCACCAAAGTCATTAAAAAATGGATCATCGGCAAACATATCCTCCATGGGTGGCTCAGTTGAAGGCATTATTGGATACATATAATCTAGAGGTGATGGAGGTGGTGGATCGTCACCCATTCTTCTCTTGAGTACCAAAGGTGGGTCAATATTAGCCTTAGCTATTTTATCAAGCATGGATTCCTTCCTAACTCGGTTCTCCCCAGCCATAAACTGTTGTTTCTTGTACTGCTTCATCTGTGCCTTTCGACGCTTCTTATCTCGTAGAAGTAGGAGGTATGTCTCTGGATCGTCAATTTCATCCATCATCTCATCATAAGCTTGCATTTCTAACTTATATGCTTGTTCTTTTCTGTAACGTTCAAAGGAGTCATCTTCTTCATCTGATTCCTCCTCAGAAATGGATTGGTTGCTCTCATTAGATGTACTATCATTTTGCTCATCGTCATTAGCTGTATCAGCATTAATGTCACCTTCTGCAGGCTTTGGGGTGGTGGTGGTCGTTGTGGTTTTTTCCATTATAAGATGATTTTCATATGCCACAAGTTCCTCTTTTGTTATCGCCACTTCCTCCGCAGGACGTACAGCAGTGATGGTACCATGTGGAATCCTAATTCACGAGATAAATGTGTATAACAATGCAGTGAAAGCAGTAAGGAAACTGAAGGAACCCCATAAATTCTTCTCTAAATTCTTAAACTTACGATAATGCCGTCCCATAAGGATCTGCGCTAACTTCACAAAACAGCTTTGGAAGACAATTTAACGGATCCAAAAGTGCTAGTTGTTTTATGAATCGATCTCTAACTTTGTTATCCAATGACACAGGTACTTGCATCGGCGTAATTGTGAATGGTTGTGGTTGTGGCTGCTGTGGCTTGACCTTGAGAGTTATAACCGGCGATGGAGTGGGCTGTCGATATTGGTATTGGTATTGTTGGTATTGTACGTATACTGGAGCTTGAGTAGTAGTGGTCGTCGATAATGCTACATGGACTGCTTCCTCTTCTCTTGGGATCAGTGATAGAAGCTCGGTGGGCAAACTAAGGGTTGGTAATAATGATGGCAAGGATGTCCCATTTGCTAAGTATTTTTGGGGGTAAAATGACATTTCAAGAATTTTTAACTATTTCTATATGCTCATTAATAATTCCTTATGATATATAATTGAAATCTGTGGAAGTACGGACCTGCTAGAAGACTAAGGAAACTTACCTGTAAAAAATTAATTTGGTAAATTATACATTACAAATTATACCATGCAAATTCAATATGCTAATTCTTGAGATTATAAATGCTTGGAAAAAATTCTTACAAGTGACATTCTTCCTATAAGAAATCCTCCCATAAAGCCTGTGAGCATTGTTGTAGTTAATATGATGGAGTTGACATTTTCAGTCGTGCATAATAAACCAAAAAGGATTCCATACAGGACAATTCTTTTGATACGCATTACAAGATAAATAACTAAACCGATGAAATTGGCATAAAATTATTTATTTTATGATAATCTTGAACTTAAATGTAAAAAGAGTGTCACAAGCACGATATATTCACGACACTAAATAGCCTTAGTTTGAATATCTATATAAGCATTATTTGCTTAAGATTTGAGGTGATCACAACGGATTACGACTTGCATGTGGACGCGAATTAGCAGCGGCACATGAATGAAAACGAAATTGAGATCAGTTTTACTTTTTAAATTGAGTCATTAAATCACTAGCATCTCAGTACCTAACTAAGGCAGCCTCATCATATCATTTAAGATTGAAAGGTTCAATTTAAACCTGAAAATGGGACGAACACGATTTCTTCATTCTATTAAATTCGATTACAAGTTTTCGAGTATCCCAGCAGCATCATCATCACGGCATGATTTCCCTGTCACTCTGGGTTGGGGAGGTAAAATGTTTACCTTGTCTTATAAAATGATCGTTAATTTACAATAAATTGCCTATAATTATGACGATTTATCATGGGGTTTAAAAAAGTAAAGTGGTAAGTGGTAAATCAAGTTGCAAGTTTAGCTTGTTAGTCAAAACGCTCATCAAATCAATGCTTTATGTCAACTTTAGCGTACAATAGCATATCGTGTGAGCTATAATAACATAAAGTACCTGCTAGTTGACGTGCATCGTAATTGCGATAACTAGAATTTCTTTCAAATGGTTTCAGTCTTACTAGCACGCAAACAGGAGACACTAACAACCTCAACCCTTACCTGTTTGTTTTAATGAGAATTTACTAGACATACAGCATGTGCCATCACATCATCAATATGAATATCTAGTTTTTTTAGTTCTCCTCTCTTCTCCCTTCTTTTGTCTAAATTATTGCACTTATCCTTTCCTTTGCAAATATCATCTCTTATATAGTGTCGTTCATAGATTGACAAAGATTTTTTTGAGATAATAAATGACCACTTCCTGTAACTATTCTGATAAAGATAATAATCAATAACTGACAGAAACTCAGTTAAAAGTACGCCTTATGTCTCACTTTAGACATTTTCACTTGCTACATGTACTTATTTATTGTATGAACTACCTACGTAATAACATGAAGAATGTGTCTATGAATTTGTATTTGCAGTTGTGATTTTGAATGTCTGCGTGCCATGATGACGTCAGCATTTCCTGACAGGGTATATAATACCTTTGAACTTTGACGAAGTGTAAGATACGCTCTTGCATATTAAAATAAGATATTCACAAACTTTAATCATAAGAGATCAGTCTGCTTTCTTGATCTTTTGGTTGGTGTTGGTGCTTGAAAGTTCAAAGTAAATGAAAGTCTTTCCAAGCAACCTGAATTTATAACCATCTCATTCTCTTATGTCAAATCTTAAATCCTTTGAGAATGTGATGCCACGATGTGTAACAGAATGATCTATCAGAAATGTCGAGTCTCATTAGAGACAGAAGGCTAAAGACGAAGACGAAGAAGTTTGCACTTTGTAGCATGATAGCAAATAATACACGTGGTCGTCTCAGTTTCAAAGGTTTGAATTCAAGACTTTCATTTTCATGCAAGTTTAATTAAGCTTTAGGCTCAAAGAATATAAGAGCATTTCACGGTCTGTGGAAGAAACTCGAGCGAGCTCTTATTTGGTGAGAAAGAAAAGCATCAAATATGGTTTTGGAATGTGAAAGTGGAGACTAGAATGCAATGGTATTTCAAAGCAGTATCCAGTGTGAATGAAAGAAAGGGAAGCTATATATATACTATATCTACTACATAAGTATTCAAAATACACTAGCCATTCATAAGGGTTTTCGGTCTTCCCTAGAGCCCTCCAAAGCTCATCTATTAACATATGTTCCATTCCGTTCCATTGTCTTTCCTTTCCATTTCCTGACCATCATCATCATCATTAAAAGGTAGGTATGATGTGAGAGTGGTTCGGAATTAATTTAATGAAGCATTGAAATTACTTTAAATTAGAGAGTTTTAAGTGGTTTCTGGAGCCCTTTCTCCATCTTTCTCCTTTTTGGAGTTTACAAGATAATGCATAATGGTCTTACAACTTACAACAAAACCCAAACATTCCTCATAAATTGTCTATGCAATTCGTTGTGATTTACGATATATTTTCTAATTAAACTCGGAAGACTCACAAAGCATTATTTGCTTACAAGAATTAATGTTGGAGCAACACGATACAGACCATTCAAAGATGCAATTCAGAGATTATTTTGTGTGATAAATATTACTGAGCAATACATACATTCTCGCATATCCATGTTCTCTCTCACATTCTAACTTTACGATTCCCCACTGATTCAAACTCAAATCTTTTAGCAGTATTCTTGTCTTAATGGGAACCATAATTTTCTCAAAGTTTACTTGAGTGAGAACATCTTCCCGCATCAGCAATTTAGTTAGCACATCCGTAAAAATCTTTGTGAACACAAAAATGTATATGTTCAATTTCATCCCTTTTCCATATAATAAAATGTTTTCCCCCATCATTTACTATCTTCTGGATGATTACATCAATCCAGCCACACCACCACCCATCCCAAAATGAAGTAAGTAATAAGTAATAGAGAGTACGAGTTAAAACAAAAAAGCACGTGTGTGATATCATTACTATTTTTAGATTTGCAGAGACGCTTATACTAAGATGAACTTAAGTAGGCCATAGGGTACCATCAACAAACAACCTTTTCGGTATGCTTCACTTCACACAGATTGCTTGGCTCAATTGCTCATTTAACCTTCACCTTGCCTTGTCTTTTTGCCACTTTTGCCGTCATCCGCATCCACAATGTGTATACGTATAGCGTAATACAAGTATGAAGCTGTTGCTACACGCAAAACACAAAATGTTTATGAAGATTTTTCCTAAGGCGGTTTCATGTTGTTTGTTAGTAAAGCAAATGCAGAGTGGTTATAGTTATGTCTATTTATATACATATAGCATCAATAATGTTTTAATTCCATAGCTGCATATAGTCTATATTTATATAACAATGCGAATTGATGCCGGTTGTATCAACACAACATCAACTACGGGTTTTCAT
>JAANSM010003195.1:0-13379 GCA_036850725.1 Orchesella villosa | reverse complement strand
TAAAGTTATAATTCCAACGAGTATTTGATGTTTTGCATAATAAGGATGCGAGTCGTATTATGCTGATCATTTAAATTAATTTCAATATTTTCTACTATAAATCAGCTTGAATGACTGAACGTACTTCATTTATAAAACGCACTTCTTAAGACTTGAACTAATCAGTCAATACTCCCATCAGAACTTCATCCAAATTCTTACTGTGATAAGTATATCCCATTTCCTTCTATTTACAATATATTATTCTAATTTAGCAGCATTCGTACAGCATACCTTTGAAGTTCTTCATGTTTGCAGTAGACTTATATATGGTGATAAAAAAGAAAAAAAAGACTATCGCAACATTATTTAGAAATAAGAAATATATTATGATTACGTTAAGAAGTCTTCTGCGTAAGGAGTGTGGACACCTCTGTAACCGTTTTATTCAATAACATAAAATATTTATCTCTCGAAAGACTTGAAAGAACACAAGTCTATGAAAACATTACTTGCTGAATTGATATGCAGCTACGGAAGGTCTATCTGAATTTGTCTAGCTGAAACTGCCATTTAGATACACATGTAATCAAAAAGTTTCAAAAGGGTTCTAAGGTAAAATTGAATTTTAGGAAGAGCTTTTAGATACCGTAAGGGCATGGGAGTGTAAATCTGTTACTGGACAGGAACCAAACAAAATGAAAAGGAGAAATCTACATTCAAGCCTTAATACATAGATTTCGGATATAACTTTTTACGGCGTGCAAGCTACGCTACGCAGAGGTAAAAATGCTATTCTCTCATACTCATTGGTATGGATGCAAGAAATAGCTTTATATAGTAACATTTTCTTGCTGTTTTCGAATTCGAACCCTATTGCAACTTGGAAATTTCCTCAAAACTACTTTTTTTTCTTACGCAACAGTAAGATTTTACCAAAACCAGCTTACAAATCAATATCTAATGCTTGAAAATTTTTGAAGCGATAATAGTGATAATTCATAGTTAACTGCAAATGGACTATATTCCTCGAAACTAGTTTTTGAAAGCTCGCACCAGCAGGCTTTGAAATGCCAACTTACATTCCAATATCTAATACTTGCTAATTTCTTTGGAGGTCTGGGAATGCAATGTTTTAGGCTTTCCTATAGGCATACGTATAACTTCAATTATAAAGTTATAATTCCAACGAGTATTTGATGGTTTGCGTAATAAGGATACGAGTCGTATTATGTAGACTATGCTAATTATTTTCAATATTTTCTACTATATATCACCTAGAATGACCGAACGTACTTCATTTATGAAGTACACTCCGTAGAGATGAACTAATCACTCAATACTCCCGTCAGAGCTTCATCCAAATTCTTACTGTGATAAGAATAGGCCATTTCCTTCTATTTACAATATATTATACTAATTTAGCAGCATTCTGGCAGCAGACCATTGAAGTTCATGTTTGCAGGAGACTTATATGGTGATAAAAAAGAAAACAAAAAAATACTATCGCAACATTATTTAGAAATCAGAAATATATTATGATTACGTTAAGAAGTCTTCTGCTTAAGGAGTGCGGACACCTCTGTGACCGTTTTCTTCAACATAAAATATTTATCCCTCGAAACACTCGAAAGACCACAATTGTGGTCTTTCGAGTTTTTCAAAATCCCCAATATAATCTGACGTCTTACAGACTTAATGGTGTCCAGTTAAGTACCAATTTAACGACATTTTATGAATTACACGCGATGACATATTATAGTTAGCAGTTTGACATAAACCAATCTCACACTCACACAATCTTTACCTCAGTTTGCAAAGAATGCATTGCAATAATGAATTCGAATTATAAATAAACAGCAGTGAATTTTTCAGGGCAGCTTTTTAAAAAGGCAATCTACTATGTCCGAAAAGATTACACTTGCCGAGAAAACTTTAAATCGACACACAGTCAAACAACGTAATGACGTGATCATGGTTTAAGTTAGCGAACGACATCAATGTAAAAATACCTGACTCCACCAGATTATGTTGCATGTTGGACTGGGTGAATGCAATAGCTCTATTGATATGATCTAACTTTAATGCTGAGCATACTGGTGACCATATAGCGACCAGTTTGAGTCACTACACAATTCCAATTTGCTTATGGGTGGAATTTTTGAAGACCTACCCATTTACCGTTTCTCGTTTTACTATTCATTTACGACACTTCATAAGCGGCCAAGTGTTGATCTGAAATATGTTACCATACTAATCAGCTTGTCATTTAACTGACTTACTTCAGTAAGATTATCTCATGAATTGGCAGAAGTCTCACAAGAAGATTAGAAAAGGCTACTGCAATGTTATTTAAAAAAAAGGTATTATGATTACGTAAAGGAATCTGCTGCATAACAGGTGCGCACACCTCCTAAACCGTTTCGGGAAATAAAATGAAATAGCTTTATCTCAAAAGACCTATTTGAATTTCTTTTGCCCAAACTGCCATTTAGCTACCTATATTATAGTATTTAAAAGCTGGCGAAAGGGTCCTTAGGTGAAATTCAATTGTGGAAGAGCTAGAAGCTAGTATACGACGGGTATACGGAATACGGTATACGGACTAGTATACGGAAGCGACGAGTAACAACGCTCGTCGCTTCCTCTGAATTTCTATAGCTTAAACTGCCATTTGGATACACATGTAATCAAAAACTTTAAAAAGGGTACTAAGGTAAAATTGAATTTTAGGAAGAGTTTCTAGATACGTATGGGCATGGGAGTGTAAATCTGTTACTGGACAGCAACCAACCACAGTTAAACCCTATATGAAATCTACATTCAAGCCATAATACATAGATTTCGGAGAGAACTTTTTGGGACGTGCAAGTTACGCTACGCAGAGGTAAAAATGCTTGTTATTCTCTCACACTCATTGGTATGGATGCAAGAAATAGCTTTATATAGTGATATTTTCTTGGTGTTTTCGAATTCGAACCCTGATTGCAACTAGGAAATTTCCTCAAAACTAGCTTTTTTACTTACGCAACAGCAAGATTTTACCAACGCCAACTTACAATTCAATATCTAATACATGATAATTTCTATGGAGGTATGCGAATGCTGCAACATTATTTTTAAAGAATATTATGATTACGTAGAGGAATCTTCTGCTTAATAGGTGCGGATGCGGATACCTCCTGAACCGTTTCGGCGAATGAAATGAAATATTTTTATCTCAAAAGTCTCCATTACTTACTGAATTGACATTCAGCCACGGAAGAGCTATCTGAATTTATCTTGCCCAAACGGCCATTTAGTTACCTATATTATAGTATTTAAAAGCTGGCGAAAGGGTCTTTAGGTGAAATTCAATTGTGGAAGAGTTAGAAGCTATTATACAACGGGTAAGAAGATGCAAATCTGTAACTTGAATCATACAACAATCCATCAACAAGCTCAGCAAATCTATATATGAGTCCTAATAAATATATTTAGGCAAGAAGTTTTTGGGTCGTGCAAGTTACACAGGTTAGGATGCTTGTTATTCTCACATGATCATTGAAATATATGAAACAAGGTTCGTCGTTCTCGAATTCCAGTGACCAACCATTACGCATTTAAAATTATTAATTTAGAAACTTTTCGGAAGTATCGATCGATTTAATGACATTTTATGAATTACATTCAATCACATATTATAGTTATCAATTTGACATAAACAAATCTCACACAATGTTTACTTCAGTTTGCCAAATATACACTGCAATGATGATAGCGACGGAAAAGCAAACAGCAGCAAATTTTTCAACGAAGAAATGAAGCACTTTAAAAAGGCAACGTAATATGTTCGAAAAGATTACACTTCACTAGAAAACTATAAATCGACACACAATTAGACAACTTAATGACTTGATATCTAGCGAATGGAATTCATGGAAAAATACCTGACTCCACCTGACTATGTTGCGTGTTGGAATGAGTGAATGTAATAGGTATATTGATATGATCTCATTTTGATGCTGAGCCTACAGGTGACGATATAGCGATTGGTTTGAGTCACTACACAATTTCAATTTGGTACCGCATTGTTCTGAAAGAACAAAATGGTTCATTTGTTGATGCTGTGCTAATGGTGTGGAATTTTGGAAGACCTACAAATCTACCGTCTCTCGTTTTCCTATTCGTTTACGACACTTCATAAGCGGCCTAGTGTTGATCCAAAATATGTAACCATACCAATCAGCTTGTCATTTAACTGACTTACTTCAGTAACATTATCTCATGAATTGGCATGTATTATGTATTAGCCAGTTGGTAGTTAGAAAGACAACTTCGTGGTGATTACTTCAGTCTTTCCTTCTATTTATAATATGTATTATAATAGTTTAGAAGCAGTCGTATAGCGCACCTTTGAAGTTCTTCAAGTTTGCAGGTGACTTATATAGTGATAAAAATAAGTCACACAAGAAAATTAGAAAAGGTTACTGCAACATTATTTGAAAAAATAGTATGATTACGTAAAGGAATCTTCCGCTTAATAGGTGCGGACACCTCCCAAAGAGTTTCTGCCGATAACATAAAATATTTTTATCTCGAAAATCTCGAAAGAACGCAAGCCTATCACACCATTACTTGCTGAATTGACATTCAGCTACGGAAGACCTATCTAAATTTCTCTTGCCCCAACTGCCCTTTAGCTACACATATTAAAGTATTTAAAGGCTGGCGAAAGGGTCCTTAGGTGACATTCAGTCGTGGACGAGTTAGAAGTCAGTAAACACCTGGTAAGACGATGCAAATCTGTAACTTGAATCATACAATCAATCCATCAACCTACACAAAACTCATCTACTTAAGAGTTCTAATAAATATATTTGGTAAGAAATTTTTGGGTCGTGCAAGTTAGGCAGGCAGGCAGGCAATGATGGTTGTTATTCTCACATAATCATTGAAATATATGAAACAAGGCTCGTCGTTCTCGACTTCCAGTGACCAACCATTACGCATCTAAAATTATTAATTTAAAAACTTTTCGGAAAGTCTAAACAATCGATAACAACAATGACAATTCATAGTCAATTGCTACTGGCAAAAATTTCTCAACACAAACAAAACTTTAATAATACTCACGAACGATAAGTCAGTGAAAACATCACTAACTGAATTGATATTCAAGTACAGAAGACGTAACGAAATATGTTTTACTGAAACTGCCATTTGCATGTACATGTAATTAAAAGTTTTCAAATGGGGTCTTATTGTTAGATAAAATTGAATTTTGGGGAAAATTACAAGGGAGTGCAAATCTGCAACTGGAACCATACAAATCTACACCGCTAGTAAATACTCATCTACAATACAGTCTTAATACATAGCTTTTGGAAAGAACTTTTATGGTCGTGCACGTAACTCTACGCTAATCATTGAAACACACGAAACAAGGTACGTGGTTTTCGAATTCGAACTCCACTGACCAAACTATCCCGCATCTAAATATAATGTTTCAGAAACCCCTATCAACTTCTTGAAGCGATAGAAATGACAATTCATAGTTAACTGCAAATGGACTAAATTCCTCGAAACTAGTTTTTGAACGTCCGCACCAGCAAGCTTTGAAATGCCAACTTACATTCCAATATCTAATACTTGCTAACTTCTTTGGAGGTCTGGGAATGCAATGTTTGAGGCTTTCCTGCAGGTAAAAAAAACTTCAATTATAATGTTGTAATTGCAACGAGTCGTAATATACAGACTATGCAATTTAAAAAAAATATTTTCTGCTATAAATCAGATTGAATGACCGAACGTACTTGATTTATAACACACACTCCTTAGAGTTGAACTAATCACTCAATACTTCCGCCAGGACTTCATCCAAATTCTTCTGTGATTAAAACAAGCTATTTCCTTCTATTTACAATATATTATACTAATTTAGCAACATTCGTACAGCATACCATTGAAATTCTTAATCTTTGCAATTTATATGGTGATAAAAAGAGAAACAAAAAAAGCCTGTCCCAACATTATTCATATTTAAATAAGAAAATAAGAAATATGTTATGATTGATTACGTTCAGAAGTCTTCTGCTTAAGGAGTGGGGACACCTCTGCAACCGTTTTATTTAATAACATAAAATATTTATAGCTCGAAAGACTCGAAAGAATACAAGTCTTTGAAAACATTACTTGCTAAATTGATATGCAGCTACGGAAGGTCTATCTAAATTTATGCAGCTGAAACTGCCATTTAGATACACATGTAATCAAAAAGTTTCAAAAGGGTTCTATGGTAAAATTGAATTTTAGGAAGAGTTTTTAGATACCGTAAGGGCATGAGAGTGTAAATCTGTTACTGGACAGGAACTAAACAAACTGGAAAGGCTGAAGATGAATCTACATTCAAGCCTTAATACATGGATTTCGGAGAGAACTTTTTGTGACGTGCAAGTTAGGAAAGGTAAAAATGCTTGTTATTCTCTCATACTCATTGGTATGGATGCAAGAAATAGCTTTATACAGTGATATTTTCTTGTTGCTTTCGAATTCGAACCCCATTTGCAACTGGGAAATTTCCTTAAAACTAGTTTTTTTACTTACGCAACAACAAGATTTTATCAATACCAACTTACAATTCAATATCTAATCTAATACTTGATAATTTCTTAGGAGGTATGCGAATGCAAGGTCTGAGACTTTCGTATAGGTAAAAGTTTAACTTCAATTAGGAAGTAATAATTTTAACGAGAAATTTTAATGATTATACGAGTCCTATTAGTTACAAACTACGAAACGGGCATGGGACTGCAAATCTGTAAATGAAACTATAAAAACTTACGAAGGATGGTAGCAAATCTACATTTAAGAATTAATACGTAGGTTTTGGAAGGAACTCTTTGGGTCGTCCAAGATACGCAACGCAAAGGTTGAAGCGCAGCAAGCTACGCTACTCCTTTTATACAAACGTAAAATGTTAGTTATTCTGTCAATATCATTGAAAATCATGAAACCAGGCACGTGGTGTTCGAATTCAAACTCGGTTGACCAAACTATCCCGCATAGAAATTGATTGTTTCAGATACCCTTCACCCTTCACATGTAGTTCAAAAAGCAATAATTACAAAGTCTATTAATAGGTAATTGTAACTAAGGAAAAACTCCTCACCTGCCAATTTTCGAAGGTATGTTCCAGTCAGCTTCTAAATGCTAACAACATGCATGCCAATATTATCTAGTAATTGATCATTTCTTTCGAGGTCTGGGGCTCTGTAAGGCTTGATTCCTTCGTAAAGGTAAAACTATAACTTTGCCTTTTGTTTAGTAACGGTACAAAGAAGCACAATTAATATGTTCTTTATTTTAGTTAATTAAAGCGATTTGCTAATGAATGCTGTGGTATTGGTGTGGAATTTTTGAAGACCTAACCTCTTACCGTCTCTCGTTTTACTATTCGATTACGACACTTCATAAGTGGCCTAATGTTGTTCGGAAATGTTTTACCATTCTAATCAGCTTGTCATTTAACTAACTTACTTCAGAAACATTATCTCATGAATTGACATGTATTATGTATTGGCCTGGTGGTAGTTAGTAACGCAACTTCGCGGTGATTACTTCTTTCCTTCCTTCTATTCATAATATATATGATAATATTTTGGCAGCATTGGTGCAAGACGCCTTTGAGGTTCTCCATGTTTGCTTGCAGGAGACTTATATAGTCAAAAAATAAAGTCTCATAACCAATTCAACAAGCTATCTGCATTTGAGTCTTAATGAATAGATTTGGGAAAGAACTTTTCGAGTCGTGCAAGTTACGCAGAGGTGAAAATGCTTGGTTTTCTCACATAGTTATTTAAATGCATGAAATAAGGTTTCGTGGTTTTTCGAACTCCGTTGACTAACCATTCCACATTTTATTTAATCATCTACAAACATTTTGAAAATTGTCGAAAAAGTGATAATGACAATGGCAATTCATAGTTAACTGCCGTTGGTAAAAATTCTTAAAGCCAAGAAATTTTTTATTAGGTTCCTGAACGACAAGTCAGTGAAAACATCATTTACTGAATTTATATTCAGCTAACGATGACGCATCAGATTTTTTTACTGAAACTGGCATTTAGATAGACATGTAATTAAAAGTTTTCAATAGGATATTTAGTATTTAGAGAAAATTGAATTTAGATAAGAATATTGAAGAATAACAAAATACTTTTATCTTGAAGGTCTCGATAGAACGCAAGTCTATGAAAATATCACTTGCTTAATTGATATTCATCTACGGAAGACATCTAAATTTCTCTTGCTGAAACTGCCATTTAGATACACATGTAATCAAAAAGTTTCAAAAGGGTTCCAAGGTAAAACTGAATTTTAGGAAGAGTTTCTAGATACCGTGTAAGGGCATGGGAGTGTAAATCTGTTACTGGACAGGAACCAAACAAAGTGAAAAAGAACCAATGACAAATCTACATTCAAACCTTTATACATAGATTTAGGATAGAACCTTTTGGGACGTGCAAGTTACGCTACGCTGAGGTAAAAATGCTTGTTACTCTCTCATATTCATTGGCATGGATGCAAGAAATCGCATTATAGTGATATTTTCGCTTGCTGGTTCTTGACTTCTAACTCCATTTGTAAATAGGAAATATCCTAAAAACCAGTTTTTTAACTTAAGCCCCAGAAAGATTTTAAATGCCAACTTACATTTCAATGTCTAATACTTGATAATTTCTTTGGAGGTCTGTGAATACAATGTATGAGACTTTCCTATGTGTCAAAGTATAACTTCAATTATAAAGTAGGAAAATGATACGAGTCGTATTATACAGACTATGCAAATTATTTTTAATATTTTCTACTATAGGTGAAAATCAACTTGAATTACTGAATGTACTTGATTTATCAAACATACCCGTGTGTGTTGATCTAATCACTCACTACTCTCATCCGAGCTTTTTCTAAATTCTTACTGTGATAAGAATAAGCTGCCTACCGAGTTTGAGCCTGTGTCTTTAATTAAAGTAGTAGGTATGCTTGCGTCTTAGTACGGATCATCTCGGTAGGCGCCAAAATCTTACTTATTTGCATGCATTATCGTGCAGCTAGTTCTTTATTCATTATTTATGGCATGGCTGTAATCAATGCAATGTGAATTCAAGCTGGCAGTCCGTATATTCACTTTGACTATAGCTGGAATCATAATATCTATAATATTTCATGTATAGATATTATGGCTCCATTCATTCACTAATCGTCATTCACAAGCTATTTTGCTTCAAGAAGCACAATCTCTAATCCCTACTGCTGTTGGTCGTCCCCCTGTACAGTTTCCTACCTTATACGTCTGTATTCAAGACTGAGCTGTGCTCCTACTCCTGTATTCTGCTTCATTGATGTAATTTCCATCATCCTATCATCCACAAAACGTTTTCAAAAGAATGCATTATAATGAGCATGCAGATTTTTATTTTTGAGATCTATATCAGATTTGCGTTTTGTGGCATGCCTAATGATATCCAACTTTAGATACCCCCTAAAGCCTGCATGAATTAGTAGCTAAAGTCAAGTCAACTGAAGTGACACAGCAAAAAGAGTGGTAAAGTAGGTTGCTTCTTTTTACCATTCCGCCATCTCAAATTCTAAACATTTTTATAAGGAAAAGTGAAATATTATAAAATATTCTTAATATACTATATTTAACCAATTTTAAGAAAAGAAACAACAGGATAAATATAACAACTAGTTTCAGTTGTATTAAGTTCTTCGACTTCCTCTCTCATTAAATTTCTGATCAATATTGGTAACGTAGTATAATCTGTTATAATTTATATATTGACAATCGACGAAAGGCTACGATTCCTAACATTTTCTCATCATTGCAATATTTTAATTTTTTGTTTGTAGAATGATGGCTGGAACTGGTAAGCCAGACGCCACACTATCCTATAGGGTCCACAATATTTCTGGACTAAAAATGCAGCTCGTGTCACCACAGCCAACCTACGTGAGAGGCCTACCGTGGAGAATAATAGTAGAACCTCCCCAAAGAAGGACTACTTACGAACGAAATAATATGTATTTAGGAATTTATCTGACATGTAAGCCACATAGAGATTTTAATTTCAGTTTAGTTATAACTTCGTTGTATACTAATGTTTGGATGGGCGGCCACTACTGCATTTCAAAAATTTATTTTTTTAAATTAGGTGATGGTGAAACTGGGTCTTCAAATTGGGTTTGTAAGGCAGCAGCAAAATCAAGGATAATGCCCCAACAGCAAAGTGTGAAGGCTATCTCAAGACGTATGTAATTATGAAACTCATTTTAACTAAAAAAATTATGATAGTTTAAGTTGTTCACTTCGGCTTAAAATTTAATTATTCTTTAGAGTTCACCCATATCTACGAGTCACGCTCAAGTAATCTTGGGACTCGTCAATTTGTAAGTTGGCCGTATTTAATGAATCCTGCTAACGGATACATTAAGGCTGATTACATCGATGTTGAGATCGATATCAAAGCGTACATGCCTTATGGACTTAGAAGCCATTTAAAAGGTATACCTTATTAATTAATTGCAGTGATACCAAAGAACTACTTTCCAATTAACATACATTATACAATTTGCTGATAGCACCTACTGTGCAAGTGGTTTGGGGTTGCCATTAGTTTGTTGTCATTGCTTACAGAAGTCAAGATGATAAACCTCGATGGGGCTCAAAGACCGACTGGAACTTTGCACTTTAAGGTGCAAAATATATCCAGCCTACGTCATAAAGTGGAATCGCAACCTGTGTTTGTAAGGAATCTTCCATGGCGAGTATATGTAGAGCCTAAAAATATTTTTGCAGACGATAAGAGCACAATGTCATTAGGAGTTTACATACAATGTAAGTAAAGAAAAATATAGTATGCAGCCATACCAAAGAATTTTTCTGTGTATGTTCATCTAAAATCTGTTTTCCCCTGTGCCAGGTGTTGAGGAATCTACATCACAGAACTGGAGTTGTAAAGCGACTGTTATAATGCAACTCTTGCCACAAAAACCAGGAACAGGCATTCATGCTCTAGGTAACCAATTCTACTAACTTTGTTTAAATTGAAAAGATTGGACATATGTCTCAATTTTTTATGTCGCACAGAATTTTCAGAAACCTTTAAAAGTGGGAAGCAAATTGGTTACGACTCCTTGATGAATTGGTGGGCTTTAGTAGATCCTTCCACAGGATATGTTAACATTAAGGATGATTTCGTTGAGCTAAAAGTTGTCGTTACAGCAAACAATCCTACCGGCGTCAGAAAAGGAAACCAAAGCATGGAAGGTGACACTATAATCAATCTTGCGAATTTGTATGCGCATGCGTTACGCTCCCCAATGAAAATTGAAATGAGATGACTGTTTATTGTTGACTGTATGGTAACTGTTTGTATATAGCACAAAGGAAAGCGACCAAGCAAGTTGCAACATTGTCAACAGAGCACCTTTGCTGCCCTATTTGCTTGGACCTGCCTATTAATGAAGTGTATCAGTGTCGCAATGGGCATACAATTTGTGACGACTGTATCAGCAGTCTCACACATTGTCCACAGTGCCGAGTTAGATTTGAAGATTCCAGGATTCGCAACCGAGCATTGGAGGCTATGCTGGATATCGTTGAAATTGAATGCAGCTATAGAGATAAAGGATGTGATGTAAAGACGACCAGAAAACCGTTGCTCATACATGAGCGTGAATGCGTTTATCAATATGCGATTTAGGTGTGTGCCAAGCTCGTCTGGATGTTTGTGTGGGTAAATGCTTTTTCGTAATGTGATCATGGCATTTAAAGAAAGTCTTTTCTACTGTATCACCACAAAGATCAAATAATATTCGATTATGAACGTTTTGGAAACTACTTCGGTAATTGAAAACTAAAGGTTTTGTATGATAATCTATAGTTGTGCTTTAATTAATTATTTAACCATTATCTTGTCCCTTGTTTTGAAGTAAAAGCGTAATGTTGATCGTATGACGACTTCATTATTAGTGCCATTCAAGTGGATAAAAAAATTTCATGCTAATATTATCACGCACGATTGAATGTGCTTATGTTTATAGTGATCAATGATTATATTAATATAATTAAGGCGTATTCTTGAAAAATGGAAAATAAAAAGGATAATGTTCATTCTATAATATAAAATCACCATGTCGACTGTAGGCGAGACCCATTGAATCATACATTCATCATCATCGTTGGGTAACGTATTTGACATAGAACCAAAGACAAGTTTAATGCTTTCTCTATTCGAAAACGTACTTGTTTAGTTGATGGTTGAGAGCTTATACCAAAGGATTTCACCTCAGATATCACGGCTTGTATGAATATAAGTAGGAACACATTTACAGCCCTGTATTGTTACGTCATTTACCTTTACGTCGTATTACAATATCATAGGATCTTATATTTCTGAGAACATTCATTTCTAAGCACAGCAACTCATTTGTAAGCTGTTGCTGTTATATCGTATATAAAAACTCACCTTCTCATCCTAGTAAGTCTCATTTTAACTTTCATAAATTAACGGTCTTTGAGCTCCTTCCGTGATTCTAATATCAGCCGTTGTTCCATTCAAATTTACTTGTTTGCAACACGAGTTATACTTATTTTTTACGCATATTCTACGCAGACTGCATCATCGGTGAAAACTGATTAGGAGTGTATGAGATGCTCACAAAAGCGTGAGGAGCAGAGCAACTTGGAACCTTTCACTTGGTAGCTGTTTTCTTACATTTTTCGTTCATAACTCATCCTATAAACCTCAGACTTGCAACAACGATTGGCGCCGATACTATTGAAAGGATTGATGCAAGAAGTTGTTACAGGAGCAAGGGCACATGAACTTAGTCGTTGAGTATCAGATTCCAGGGTCTGGACTCAGAAGCTGTTCAAAGTAACTGAATGGGTGACGGATGCACTTTTTTGCTAATTTCTATGAGACCTGGGTGACGTTTGATATGCCAGAACTTATCAAGGGCCGTGAGAGGAAAAGAAACGGGACCAATTTTTTGGACCGGTTGGCGCTAGCTAATCAAGTGCTATGACTTCTTTGTCAAAGGCTTCCGTTCTCTTATTTCTGATTATTGCTACAAGAAAATATTTATTTTGTGTATTACAGACCGAGTTACCATCAGCATTGGATTCGCCAAACAATCCGGAAGAGTAAGCCATTGACCAATTTCGCCATTACATCACCCTTTTTCGAGTTTTTCACTGTGAAACTCATTGACCGTCTTGTGTTGTGGACCAGGAAATCTTGTAAATTGTACCTACGAAGAAGTTCTGCTCAATCTCAATCTGAACAAGGAATAATAATTAATAATATATAGAAAAACAGCATCTGCAATAATTGCATCTCTTCCTTCGTAGA
>JAANSM010003194.1:0-13379 GCA_036850725.1 Orchesella villosa | reverse complement strand
TGTACAGTATATATATATTCAGCGTGGTTCTGCTGCTGGTAGAAGTAATTCAGTCTAGTTTTACTTCATTTTCTGTAGCAATAAAAAAAATTCCCTTAAGAGACAATATATACCCGATAACCCTTGGCTGTGATGTACATTTGTTTAGGGAATTGTAATTATCGAAAATATATATGACCTTTGACCTTCTCTACCATAATATAATATGCGTCATGAGATTATTTTTTAGGTTAGCTTCAACATGACCTGTCTCTTGTAGCATAAATAGATTATGGTGCAATTTCGACAACCGACAACATTCTCAAAACTATGGAAAATGGTAGGTTTACAATGCTACAAGGATAGCGCACAACACACTAATTAAAACCCAATTTCCGTATATTTGTAGCTTTGCTATGTCGAATAGTATCGTTCAAATTCATTTAGTCTTCTTGCATTGCAAAAAAGTACACAAATGTCAATGAGGCAAAAAAGCAGCAGAGTCTGTTTGAGTACACAGGACAAACTATATCATTTCTTCCTTTCCATGTAACATGTTCATTCAAACAGCAATGATGGTGATGGTGTGTGTTTGTGTTGCTTACATTTTTCAACCTATGTTTATTTATTGAATTTTGTTTTCAACCCAACATAATATTTTATTTAGTTTTACTCACTACTTACTTCATTCATTCAGCATGGCTAAGCAAAGCTACTTTCGTGTAATTTAACTTTCACAGTTATTTGTAGCTGTTGTAGGTGGATATGCTATTGAAGCATATCTTTTTCCTAGAAAAACGCAAGAAAATTGACCATTTTTGCATAAAATTTGATTTGTAGTAAAATTGTAGAGTACACAACAGGATGTTTGTGGGTAACTCAAAAGGAAAAACAAACCATCAAAATATATTATCTCAGCTGTGTAATAGAATAGCACTTGTCAAGTAAAATCTGAAAATAACAGGAAGGCCAGACGAGGCTTTAATTTTATTTCAGCATTCAAGCAACCATTTATAAAGATTACTGACATGTTGTTGTACAGCAGAGCACACATAATATCCTTTTGGTGAAAGCTTGCTTGAACCTACGCTTTCTTTTTCCTTCACAGAATGGAAACCTATATATGGACGTGCTTATACTAAGAATAGAATGTACCATCACGACACGATCATTGAAATAGTATGCTACTATGCGAGTCGTAAACATATCGGTTTACATGCGTTAAACTTTCTTCGGGATTCAGTTGTTATTTATGCTAAAACGCTGAAACACCGCAGCAGATCATTTAGAGTTGTTAAATATTGACTAAATAATGTTTAAAACTTGTTAATTTGACTGCAGTTGATGGTTTTATTCTTAAAACATCTATCATACCCAAATTCTTAAGATATCGACGTTTAAACTGCAAAACTGGCGTTGTACAAGCCATTCGCACACCGCCCTCCTATTTACATATTATTCTTGTAAACTTTTTCCAAAGAATCTATTCCTGCACATTTCCAAATGATAGAAATATAGAAGATGCGTATTAAACTGATTCCACCCTTTTCCTTTTGCCAGCGATAGTTACGTCTTGCGTCTAATGTGGTGACTGCAACCACCGCATCACTTCATGCTGCTGTCTCTGTTTCCGGCAGACTAGTCATGGCAGAGCCCTTACTTACGCAATAAAAGTACTCATCCCAATGTCTATATCAGTTGGTTTAAATGGTTCACTATTTATAAAACTATATCACCACCTCAGCAGTAGAAAAAGGTACAACACACAGACACACGTTTCTCATTCTATCCGGTGGCTTTCTTCTTAAGCGAAAAATATCTTAAAGTGTCTCTACTTTGTGTTTTGCAGAAGTCGCATGTTCTTGTATATGTATTACCTTCACCAACCACAACTGCAGTCAATATATATACACACACATTCGATTTCCAGAGATAACGGGGAAGAAACCTGCGGAACGAGAAGAAGTCCCTTTATTGCTTAGAGTTTTTAGCCTTTATGTTAGAGCAGGGTTAGAAACTCGGTGCGGTATTTGAGACGCTCCTCTCTCTCATCTTCTGCTAGTATTGGCAGCGGCAATCTTGCGTGCACAGCATAGAATATTATTTGAACAGTGTTTTTGGAGACTTTATATAGACAATATATAGAGTAGCTAAGAATGAAGAAAGAAAATGATGAAAGATATACTACTTAGATTTCCGTGTGTTGGTGTGTGTGTTGTACACATAATATTCATGTGAAGATCTATCAATGAGAAGAAAGTGATATAGAAAAAATGGGACCACACTTACCTATTATTACTATACCCTTGCGGGCCTTAGCTCCATTGTGCTCTTCACCTAATGTAGTTTTTCCTTAATCAACTCATGCATGAGGAACAATTATGAGAAACCACACCAAAATACCAGTCCTTCGGAAAAATCTTTAGATCTTTCACCCAAGAAACTCACCATCACCACCATCATCATCTTCACCATATCACGATCATCATCATCATCATCTTCATCACCAACAACACAAACTACTTGGGTATGAAAGGACGGACTTGTGGAGAAAGGGGAATGAAGAATGAGCACACAGACACAGTGGCTCATTTTCTCTCTTACCAAATTGCTCTCTGTGTGTGTATAATGTAATATATATATAATCCTTGAGTACGAATATTACTTTCACTTTCACCACCACCACCACCATCGCTTCTGCATTGTGTGTGTCTTGTGTTTCTTCTCCTTTTTTTGATGCCTTCGTTTTTCGGCTTCTTTTTCTACGGCACATGTATCTTTGTCATCATCATCCCGAACCATATTATATTTCTTTTTGACAATAATACGTGTGCATAATAAGGATAGAGGAATAAAACAGAAAGGAAAAACTTGGTTTGGGAATCAACTACGTTGAGGTTTTTTTCCCATTCTCCTTTCTCTGAAAGCGGGAGAGCAGCTTTTTGGCTTACCCAACACGACAGGAAAAGCACATATTGATACTTAAGTGAGTAGAAGGTTGAAGTCCCTGATCAATTGAGGGAGTCAGAGATTCATGGGCTTTTTTAGGCTGCCTGTCACAACATCCTATAATCACAAGGTTGATGGTAATGCTTAGAATCAACTATGCTAACGGGGAAATAACGTGTTTAATATGTACTTTTAGCAATGCTACTCTTGCTCCTAGTCTGGAAGTAAAGGTTGCATACAGATTCTTTTGAAAACGCAGCATCATTCCTCAAACATCACATTGAAATGGTAGAATATAAGCAAGGATTAAGGATAACGTTTTTACCCTATGTTCTTCTGGAGTTCTCAATTACATTTTGAGGACTACAAACATTTTGGGGCGACGTACGACTCTCAAATAGACATAAAATAGCTCCCATTTCAGAATCGTGAATTTTTGTAAACTAACAAAATTATTTACTCTTAACTAAGTTAGACAATATACCGACCAGACAACCAGGCGTCTGATGTACTGTTCGTTAACTATAATCACTTACCTACACGCCTACACATATTATCGGTCAAAAATAATGAAACGTAGTTAATTCAACAAAACTTGTACAATTGCTGTAGCAGTAGCCCATGCATTGTCTATATGTAATTTTATATGATGGGTTTTCTTTTGCAACAGGTTTACCAAAATCAATATAACTCTTATATAAGTTTCAAATGAAACGCATGTATTTTCAGGTACATATTTAAGTATAATGTTTAATTAAGTGTGTTCCGATTCTTCTTTGCTAAGGTAAGGGCGTAAAGCACATCTTTATACACCTCCTTCCTTTTTATTGTCCTGATATACCGGAGGAATCCGGAGGATGCGTCAGTGGATGTTCTACGCAACAAATCTTCAACCCTAACAATATGGCGTCTAACTATATCTAATTACTTCTCGATCATTCCTTACTTATTATATACATTAAGCATGGACTCAGGTATTTTACCTTAGTCCATGCACATTAAGCAATTTTCAATTGTATTTTTAACGGGTCACGTACAATAAACTTTTAAATAATTACTTATTCTTTTCGTAAGCATCATATATATAAAGGATTTGTTTTTAATAAATGGTCTCGTTGTAACTCAATGAACCGGAGCAGAAAATTACACGATACCTATTATTTTGAATTGATGACTACTAAGCAAAACTTTCGAAAGCAACATTACAGTAAATTTTTATCGGCCAGGTGCTTTAAATGAATCTGCAAATTCTCATATAAAGGGCAATAAATAGCAATAAATTACTATAATATCAAAGCAAAATTGAATATTCGTGACCTTATCTTCGACTAGAATCTGATTGTGGTATACCTAGAACGTCGGACAGGAGACAGACGGACACACATAGCACGATCATTAAGCACATTAAAGATATAGATAATGTGATATAGATAGAACAAATTGTTGGAAGTTTTATTAACAAACCAGCTACATATATAAGAGGATCCAAATCTATATAGTAAGTAATTTACTGTAATTGAAGGGCAGGTCGTTGTTGATTGGTACTGCGGTATAATAAATCATTCAACTTGTGTGGAAATAAAGCATTCCGAGAATGGACAAAGGATTCAAGTTATTGCAGTTTCACCAGCTCAATCTAGCAGTCCATCTAATTCATCGTTTTACTCCATATGCTCAACCTTTCCAGAGCAGCACCAAATTAAATATCTGGTTTCTCTCTGCTCACAGGGAAATTCTTTCTCTCAATCATACCAAAAACGACACTGACTGCCGACACACACACACAAACGCATGTAACACAATGAAAACTTAGGTATGTATAGACAGAGTATATTATTGTGTCTTGTGCCTATTTTCCACTAGCGACTAGCCTCTAAAAGATTTATTTTTTTTGCATTGAACGGGAACGAATCCAATTCATAAAATGAGAAAATGGTCATGCAGACGATTTAGAACATAACCTGAAAATTCCTCAATAGTACGTTAAGTTGAATACTATATACTACCCTAGCTGGTGTGTAACAAAATGCGACAGAGAGCGACGTTTTAATTGCCACGTGCAGTGAAAGACAAAAGCTTGTAATGGGATTCACGAAGCCATAAAACCGGGCTTTGATATGTATGCATGTGTGCATTCAATGCAATCCGCCTTGGTTATGGTGAGGAGGGACGATCGATCTCATCCTGTATTATAGCATGAAACCTCCTACCTTCAAATTTAATTCATAATAATTATAACCATACCTTTGAGCCATTCCGTTTAGAAATACTACGCCAGATGGATAAATATTCTGCTATATGCATGAGTTTCCAAGTGCTTTCTCTGAATTTGAGCAAATTACGTAGAGCTAGAGCTCTGCAAGCATCAATATCTTAAATGTACTGTATTATTATAAGTGGATATATAAATACATACAAATTGATAATTGAATAAAGAATCTATAGGAAATAAGAAATAACTTATATAACAAAGGCCATATTGGCATTAGAAAACCTGTGCTTTTTTATTAAGTGTTGAAGAAATGAATACGCATGCAGAGGGCACTTAAATTAGTCTGTCAATCTAAAATGACTGCTTGTTGCTTTCAGTGTGCAGTCAAATTTGGCATCGTTAAGTCTATGTATAGCACATCCTACAACTTTTTTAGCAATTTTTTAAATCCCAAAACGACTCTAAATCGAGATTGCTGATATATAAGTAAAGATCCCGTGCATAGTTCCGGTGCTTCCCTCAGCTCGTTGAGAACAACTTGCGAAATACAGTTTATATATAAATCCAGAAGAATGTAAAATTTTATTGAGAATCAATTGAAGGAGAAAGGAAGTAAAAGCTGCTATTATTGCAATTCAAGATGGGCTCATTTAATTTTGAGATTTATCATCAACCTCGTATTTTCAGTACGAGCTACGCATATAAGCTATACATAAACGCATACATGAATAACGTACAATATACAAACACAAACCGCTTCTCTACCCAACGGCTTCCACCATTGCCACATGCACAACACGTTTGTATTCTATATACAATGGATGACGCGGACGGCACAACAACAAAAAAAGTGTCGCTGACTGAATTGCATTTACTACTACAACATACTCTTTAACTTAACTATATATATGCTCTATATATCCTACAATAAAATGACGATGGCTCTACTTACTCTCCAACTACCACCACACAACAAGATTTACGAAGTCCATTATGGCAGACAACAAATGAAATCGGAAATCTCACTCAAAGTTATTTACTTGGAGATCTTTATCATCAAAAGACTCCCCATCCACTCCTTCTCAAACAACAAACTGCTAGTTCTTAAAGCATCGTGTTCTCTCCATCTCCATCTCCTACTACTACTACGATACATACCGTGCTGGTTACTGGTCCACAGCATCCCTGGTTGTTGTGTGCATGGAATACAAGGAAAAAACTGCACGTACAAGTACAAACCACTTTTCCTTCGACGACTCCAAGTCGAGAGTCACTTTCTCCAGTTCCTGCTGTCGCACAAGTGCTTCTCAGCTAAAGTTATCATGGATATACCTACAACCAACTCATACTACCACTACTACTAGTTTAGTAGTTGGTTTGTGAGGCAGTTGTAATTGAGTATTTGTAGCAGTGGCTTTAGTTTGTCTGTCGTCCCCGTCACAAAACGAAGACTCGAGAAAAGATGAGGAATAAAGGGCCACAGACACAATGCCGTAGATATAGTAAATGTACATAATATGTGTATGTATCGTCGTAAAAAGCTTTGTCAATGTTGATATCAAAGTTACTGAGCTTGTGAGCACATATATGTAAGGTAGTACGCTCGTTTCATGACTGGTTGTAAAGTAAAGAAGAAGAAGAAGAAATTCGTGATACGGAAAATGTTTTTATTTATATAGGCTTATTTCTTTGTATTATTGTCAGATTGCCACTTTTCTCCCTCTCATCGCATTGCATTATGGTTCCATAAGTTTTCAAAAAGGTCGTATCGTTTCTGGAGAAGTATCGTCTTGCTCCTATTTTTCCACTTTTGATATATCTTCTTGGATCCTAGATGTAGGAAGGTAGGTAGGTGGTCTTTAAACTATGTTTATAGGTGTACCATAAAATACCTTTTGAAGAACATTGCACGACTAACTCCAACAAAACTAGTAGCTATATAGTACACTGATTCTTTCCTGTTGTTACTACAACAGGAAAGGTCAACGGTTACATATTATTATTAGCGTGTCGAGTGTCGACTTGCCAAACATGACAGAGGCTTATGATGTAACCAACTGAATGAAATCTTAAGACTTTTGAATCCCCAAACCAATCTTTGTGAGATTCAAGGGAGTTTGTACTAAAGTCACTGTGTGGGGCCGTTGGAAAGTTTCTAAAGTTTTTGAAATCGCCTGGTGGCATAAAAAGTATTGAACACTTTTATTTGCACTTTTGGTACAGCGAGCAACGGGAGCTCGCAAACGTGTTTTATAGTGGGACTGATGATGTCGGCCAGAATGTAATTTTGAAAGTTTTTCTCTTCATATAATGGCACTAAAAAGCACTTCTTTTTACAAGGAAAACTATATTTCATTCTTCTCTTTTGCAGTGCTTTTTTTTCTTGTATTTTGGTTGCCACCGTAGTAGTGCACACATACACTACACACACACGTCGTCTCTGAATTTACAGAATTTACTACTTACTCCATTCTTCCTCTTGATGCAATCTATACTACTTGCTCCAGATTTGGAGTACAGAAAAGGGTTTTCCTCTCCCGTCTTTCATTCTTCCTTTCCTCGGATGGGAACGCCTAAGATAGATCAATCATCTTTGTGAATGACGGGTATTATTATTTTTCTTCAATGTTAAATTCAAGCAGGTAAGCAGACGGAATTTTTCCTTTTGAAGTTGCCCTTATTTCTGCCGTTTCAGAAAGAAATGAACAGCACGTTTTTTACTTGTTTCGTTTTCTATTTTTAAACTAAAAGTAAAATCCCAAATCTACTTACCTTTCATGTTATGTTAGGAAAAAATTACATTTTAATGGCACAGAGGGATATATATCTTTTTTAAATTAATCCTTTTTAAGAAATATCTACATCCTTTTGCTGTCTATATAACTAATAATAATTGATATAAGAATCGGAACGTATACTAAAATATATATGTAGTTTATTACTTAGAAATGGAAAAAGTCAAAGGCTGCTGAATCAGTAGCATAACTTATTACCCTCTCTGTCATAGGATAAATCTTGCATAACATTCTTTAGAATTTCATTATCACCTTTTATAGAATTTTCTTTGTAACTCGTTAGCAATAATGTAGAAATAGACTTTTTCAACTGAATTTTCTAACCAAGTTTTGCAATCTATATAGAAGGATCAAACGTGCCCTGTGCCACTGTCATATCGACGTCACCTTCAGGATTAAAATAAACATGATTGCTCCTTGTTTCATCATCTTTTAATATGTACTCTAAAAGCTACTTTATGATCCATGACTTTTCACAAAACTAACAGCGGATTTTACGATTCCAGTAATTGGAGTTAGTCAATTCGCATAAACTCTGGGGTTCATTCCATGTTTCGGCTTGGGGCTTTAGTCTTTAGTCCCTTCAAATATTATATAGGACTCTTAAAGTATGACTTTAAGTCGTATTAATATTATTACTACTTACTCATACTAATTACTTGATCCTCTACGTTATCGACTTTTCCATGTGTCTAATACACCATCTTTTTCTCTGTTAATACACGAAGTTAGTAAGGAGCATCATTATCAACTTGATGTGCGGTTTGCCTTCATCAAAACTTCCTTCTCCTTCCGGTTGGGTGCAGGCAAGTCCAAGTCTTAAGTCTTTAATGCTTTCTTCATTTTGACCAATTAGATGATAAAATGTACTTTTATCTGTATCTGTATCACTATAATTCTCTTATAAAGTGGATTATTCCAGTGACTTTTTACGTCTCTCCTTTTGGCACTAAAGGGTATATAAGCTATGAGAGGCAAAAGTTGTCGTCGGAAATAAAAACTGAGAGGGATAAAAAGAAATAAAAGTAAAACATGGGGAAAATTACGGAGGAACATGCCACATATATAGGCACTATCACTATACCCTATCTTTAGCCAGTTCCTGCGATAACGACTTTAGAGAGGACAAACAATAAATGATTTGCTACAAGAAAATTCACTTGTATTCCGTATGCTAACTTCGTTTGTGATAGTCTTTTGATATAAATCACATTTTATTGGATACATGATAAACGAAACAAATGGATGAGCTTTTTGGAGATAAAAGGTAATATAATGGTTAGTGAAAGTAAAAAACCCGTTGTTAGATTACAGACCCAAAATGAAATGATATCTACTCCAGTATAGTTTGACAACTCGTTCAGTTTTCTCCCGATTTCGATTTGCTATTATTTCTCATCACATCGTTTTATTTTTTACAATTGTTATTATTACATGGGAAAGTCCTGAGTAGGAAGTCACATGCATCATTTTTGAAAAGGTATATATCCATTTTGTCATATCAGTTTTAATACAATGTTTCGAATAGTATCATCGGGGTTGAAAATTCTTATTTTTCCTGGCTAAGCCAGTTTTATTGGGACTGAAGTGTGGTTTTACAGTAATTTAGTTTAAAACACACATGAAAGACACAGTTTACGGTCAAATTGCCATAAAATCGTATTTCATCCTGGAAAACTTTTACGATAGAAAAAAGGGATAAGAGCGCGAGCCAACTCCTATAGAAGCGTAAAGCTCTCTCGCAAAGAATTTCCAGACCCAATAAACCTGAACACGGAACAGGAGCAGAACATAATAGAGAGGAGGGAAAGAAAATGAGCAAAAATTTTCTCCTCTAATGGAATGGTTAGCTTATTATTGTTGCTTTCCCTGTTTTACGACTGTTTAAAAAAGCGGATTCCTTTGTTCTACTTTTATTACTGCTGCAGTCTTCCATGTAGTCTATTTATTTGAAAAATAAACACAAAGGGCATGGTTTTAAGAGTGTATGTAGTATGTACACACATACACTTTTTATCTATTACTTACATATATCAGCACATATTTATTCGCTAATTCATATACCCTGTCAAGAAAAAGTAGGGTTCCACTTGGGCATGCACTAAATGATGTCAGTGGTGTGTGGTGACTTGCTGGATTATTTATAAGGTATACGTAGTCATTATATACTTTATTTTACCTTGCGTTTTTCCCTTATGTTCAGAGCAGGCTATGCACTTGTGAAAGAATGAAAAGTGAGCAGAAGAAGATCGTTTATTTTCACGTCCTACTCCGTGATGTACATGCTTCCCAATTGTTCAACAAGGTTCAAGCCGGTGGAGGAAGAGGCAGGGAGGGAAAAGAAAAGAAATGTGGTGAGCTGAGCTCTGAAATAGTTCATATAAAGATATATTACTGATAGTAAGACAGCAGTGGAGTGCACAGCGACCAAAAACTCTCTGAATTCATGTGGAATATAAGGTAACAGAGCAGCAACAGCCAGCAGCTGCAGCAACATCAAATACACCCAAAAAATTATTATTATACAAACTCTATTTATACAGCACATACTACTATATAGAGTCTTGTATAATTCATATGGTTTTCAAGATTGGAAAGAAAATACGGTCCCAACCAAGAAAGGCCTAGAGACCGGCCCAATGAACATGAGTCGTCTTGTCTGAGAAGAAGAGTGCTTTTCTGTCTGATGATGATTCTCCTTTTACTACTACTTTTTGCGGGATTCGAATGCTACTTGCTGGTGTGGTGTTGATGTTGTTACACGACGGTTTGCTCCTAGTGTTTCCAAAAAGTGAGTGCCAAGTGCGTGAAGGGAAGTATATAAGAGAAGCTATTTCGGAGACAGAATAAGAGAGAGGATGCATGAAGATTCTTTTCTTATTCTACTTCTCTCTCTCTTTACCTTCCATTGTGTTTCGCTTTCTTCTTCCGTTCGCGTTCCTCTCTCTCTCCTGCTACCTCCAAACAATGAGCGGAGTGTATGGGAGCAGTAAAGCATTTATGTATGAATATATCATACATATATATCCCTCTCTCAAAGAGCTCAAGACTTTAACCGACTCCATCGAACACGACACAAACATTCACATCATCCATCCACACATCTCGTTTCCATTCTTTTTTAGTCTTGAATCTAGACCAGAATCTTAAATCCACAATCTAAATCTTCTCATATACCTCCCTTGTCTCGAATCTGAGGAGTAAGTGAAAGGCAAGCGGGCAGAGAGCAGCCAGGAAAGTAAGTGAGACAAGCATGGATGAGCTCCCTTCTAACACTGTTGCTGCTCCTCTCTCCACTTTCCTCTCCTCTCTCTCCACTTTCCTCTCCTCTCTCTCCATCTGATGTGTTCCCCTTTTTTTGTCTTCCTCTTCACAAGAAATATATATATCGTTAGTGCTAGACTTTCACTCAAAATACTAACTCCGAACATCCATTCCTTTTCTTCATTCTTTGTCTCCTATCTTTCTCTCTCTTCAACTAACCAACTAACTAGTTTCCTAGCTTGAACAAAAAAAATACTGCGCAACTTTTGAGAAATGAAGGAGTCAAGAAAAAGCTTATGACTTGTGTACTGTATGTACATTGTATATACATATAGATACAGATTTTTATACTCATACCGGTTCCTAGTTCCACAAGATTTAACATTATAAAGTGATATAATGAAGGATGCTTTACTTACTTAGTTCAGGCATTACCACTTTCATACGTTATCCAATGACTGACTGATGCCCTTCCTTTAAAACATTACATAAATGCATTCTACACCACACCACACACACACTGGAAGTTTATAGTTTGGGCTATAAACTGAAGGAAAGTTTATATTTGCAAAAATATATAGGTATGTACATAAAACATTTAAAGGATGAGAACATGAATTGTGGAATAAATGGGTAGGCTTTTCTTAACAGAGTTAACTCTCAAAAACTAAAATTTTATGTATGACTGAGTATATATATACAGTGACAAACGTAAAACGTAATAACATAACACTGTGGAAGAATGTCTAGAACATGTCTTTTCGTAGCCGCTCATATATCGGAATGTATTTCAATGTGTAGCGAAAGTAAGTATGTATCCACATCCACACAGGGAACATTTTGTGACTGAGCGTTCTTAAGATTTCTTGGGTGAAATAATATGCTTGCTCAAACTATCTTTTCTCTTTTCACCAGCTTTTCTTCTCGGCTTCCTCATTTCCTTCCTCCTTCCTTCCTTTTCTTTTTCCTTTCCTTTCTCTTCACTTCTTGCTGAGCTTGCTTATAAAGTTAACTAACAAAATTAGTAACACTCACTCCACCAAAGAGAAATTACAGCCTATAAAATATAAGAGAGAAAGTGATGGCAAACATGTCAGCACATAAATGTACACGTAACGCATGAGAGTAGGTATATAAAAGTATAGTAAAAGTATATAGGTATCTAACTTTTAGTTTATATATAACTTCTTATGTTCTTTTCTGGTCTGGCAAGAGAAAACAAGTCAACAAAATGATATTTACTTACTTGTCGTAAATTATGATGAAGTGAAGTGATGGTGTAATGTTTTCTTGGGAAGGGTGCTGCAGTTGCTGTCTTATATCACTTGAACTTTCATAAATGATGATGTTCCAAGATATTTAATTCATTTCACATTTTCTACCCTCTTCCTCCCTGTCAACTGTCCTGGCAAATTTGGAGAGCGCTGTGCTATATGTGGATGGGTTTATTTGTCATAAATTGGTCAATAAAAAGAGATCATGTCGTAAGAACGGAAAGTAGGGGTATATATAGTGTGACAAAAAGCCATATAATTTTTTATCTCGATATCAGCTATCAGCTTTATTAAGAAATCTTGGGCCTAATTGCTGGAAAAATGGAATGAAACTCAGCTCAAGTAACTTTACAACTGGGTGGAATTGGAAAGGGCAAAAGTAAGTAATGTGACGGCGTCGGCATGAACGAACCACCGTGTGTATTGGGCTCGATTCTCCGTGAATCCAATTCACTTGGCTTGTAATGGAAAATGAAAATATACATTCACAAGGGCTTTTATGATACAGGTTTCCCCTTCCAACTCCATACTTTGTAGTATTGAATTGAATATTTTTTTTGACGCAGACACACTCTCTCTCTTCGCTCTCTTCCTTTCGTACTTACGTCATCGTAAACCAGTCAAGGCACTTCTGCTATTGTTGTTGCTCATCAGTTTTTTTATCAAATTTAAACGGGCTCAAAAATAGACAAGAAGTTAGCGCAAGAAACTACTCCTGCTCATGCTGTAAACTGTAAAAGGTAGAATTTCGAGTTGTGAGTTAGTGAAATATAAGGAGAGATTCTGCAGCGTTCACGGATTGCACCTCCATAATGATTAGATAATATGTAATGACCCCGAAAGTATTTGATTTCATTTCATTGGGTAACTAAAATGTATCACCTGTCCCCCTCCCACCTACATACA
>JAANSM010003193.1:0-13379 GCA_036850725.1 Orchesella villosa | reverse complement strand
AAAGATTCAATGACAGAAAACATAGGGCATAGAAAACCGCAAAACCCATGCTTGATTTTCTCCAAAATTTGCTCAATGAGTAGAGTAATTGTGTAAGCATACTCTGAATTTAGCTACTCTGTAAAACCGCAAACATTTTCTTGTTTATTTGACCTTGGTGTCAGCCATAATATTTGTCCTTGAACTGATCAACTACTTGCCTTATCATTTCAGGACTTGTATAAGTATGCAGAAGCATTTAAATACTTATGTTTCAGCCAAAAATCATTGCTAGTTCTTAGTCAGAATTACGCATTTGTACAATATGTTTAAGTGTTTCAGTAATTTATAAATACTTCCTATTTAAAACTAACGAAGTAGCTGATCTTGATTTGGGGCATACAGCGCAATTTATTTTTACCGCAGTACAAATGCCGCCGACACTAATACTTGCCTTATTCTCGGAATCTTCAATTTTGTTTGTTGCATAATTACGTTCGTTAAACCTAAAGTTACGCTTGCTAAGATAAATCATTAAAAACACCAGAGCTATTATGACTCTTTTCATATACCACAAAAAACCATGTAATACTCTTCGTCTAACCTCGAAACGAAATGTAACAGCTAGTGTAATAAAAATACATAGTCTACATCTTTCCCACTTGTATCCTTCCCTACCCACTGTATCCACTCACTTTTACCTTGAGGAAATTAGTTAAAATGGAAATTGAAATGAAAAGTTGAAAAAGAGGGAGAAAAGAAGAAAAAAACAAGAAAGGATCACAGCAGAGCCAAGCAACAAAAGTAATAACAAGAGTTCGCTGAGTAAAGTGAAGCAAGCACAGAGGCAAGGCAGGGGATGTAATAATTTTAAAAGTGAGCAAGTCAAGTAAAAACTGAACGAAGGCGAAAAACGACCTCAGGTCAGCCCCTTCGAATTCCATATAAATTGTTAAAAACCCTGCACGAATAGATGTACATAATAATCTAGCATTGTGAAGTGACTACCTAAAAACTTTACAGATGATTTCAAGACACGTACGCACAATAAAGGTTCATAACTTGTGTGCTTATTCTTTTTATATGTCTATATGAATCTGTGGTTCCATCATTTTTAAAAAATATTATATGACCGATGCGATATAATACAAAGGAACATGAAGGCAAGATGTCTCGCTCTTACACACATAATATTACCATTTATGTAGGTTCACGATATATTCAGAGAATACTCCCCGACTTCTTAAATGCTACGCATAGTCTGAGTCGTCAGTAGTGTTCATATAACATAAAAACTTTTTTATACTGAATGTATGTACACATTATTTGTTGCAAAGTTGATACATGCTCAGGGCATGAGAATACTTAGGAACACACACAAAATATACACATTGTAGATACATTCACATATATGTATTTCTGTGACTGTATGATAATGATGATTCCCAATTTCTAAAGGTGATAAACAGGTTTTCGCTTGATCTTTTCGAATCCGTCAGCAATAGTATTGTAGTTTATCGTGGATACGATGTGATTACCAAGAGGCCCCACAGTTTTCCCATTTCACGGTTTGCCATTCGTCAACTTGTTGCATTTGGTCAAGTAGCAAAAAAATGGATGCAATGTATTTAAAATGGCAAAAGTAAATGCTGTTCTGCTACCACTCTACCAAAGCTAAACTATTGATATAAACTCATCAGAGAAGAATCATCATCGTCAGCAACAATGCAGCAGTTTTTGGAGTGATCCTCATCATTACCATCAGAGCCAAGTAGAACTGCTGGGAGCCGCTAACAATTATGATATTGTTACGGTGCCACTTTGCTACCATGATCTTTCTGTATATATATATATACTTTACAATGTTGAGCGCCAAGAATTTTTGCAGATAGCTTGTATAGTTTTTTACTAGCTGGTTGAACAACAACAATCCAAACATTCTAGAATATTTTATTACTCAACTACTAATACAGTTTTGACCAATGTACATAACAAGTGCGTAGAATGGCAGCATGCAACTTGTCACATAGCATTGTTATCATTTTTACTAGTTGAGCTTTGAGCTCTTCAGCAACATTTACTGGCGTATGAGTTCAACTCACTTGATGCTATCAAATCAACCATCGAATTATTGAACCACCCCCTGCTAGCTACTTGTTTTTATTAGTTTTACAACCAGGAAGATGCATATATACTTCAGATTCACTAGGATACATTGTGGGGACACCGTTATTTTCCAGAATGTAATGTCTGCAAAGGATATAGTCGCAAATTGTAATGCAAATAAATAAGGTTGAGAATTAGCAACAATGTTTGAATCTAGCAAGGTTTTTATATTTAGCTCAGCATTGATGAATTTATTATAAACGTTACAACTGATTGAGGATTGATTGCAAGGAGCGTATTTCATTGAAACATAAACCTACTTTATACTTGTACATCCTTCTATGATATTACGATTGACGATAATGTGATGCTCATTTGCAGAAAGCACTTCTGAAGCTGATTCTTTAAAAAGTTGAGATATTTGACAACGTGGATGGATCCATTGTATGAAATGAAGGATCGTCTTCAGGAGATGATAGCTGAAATATCAATTTGTGCTGTCTTATAGTTGATAGTTGGTGAGCATCAATATAGTCGTAATACAACTTAATCATTGATCAGGAATCAAAATCAAGTGGATTTAGCAATAGTGCATGAACCTTGTACCGATTGTCTACACTTTTAGTGCGAATATGAGCGTACATCATCTATATGCAACATGTTATTTATGCACATGATGTTACACTCAACATTTCAGATTTGCTATGAGATGCCATTAAACTATCAAACCTCTTTTGGCACGTCATACGCATACCTCAAGCCTCTCTGCTAAAAGAATTAAAATCTTGATCGCTTTAAAAGAGAAAAAAAAAGTTGCTTGGAATGACCTTGGATATTAAATTCACGATGTTGATTATGATGCTCATCGGTACATGGCAGTAAAAAGTAGGCCTAGTAGCAAATATTTCAAGTATGTACATGCATAATGTGTAAGTACTAGGCTACTTTTTTCATTGTTCAGCACTAGTTAATGAATGGTTTGAAATATTTCATCCAGCTTTGTTGTTATGTCAGCAGCGTCATGTATTAAAAATGATTACGTCGTTTACATAGGGAAAAAATGAAATAATAAAGTTCCAATGCGTATGTGAGTGTGTGTGTACTTATGAAGTCGCTTTTTATATAGTTGTCTTGAATATTATTCGTCATAAGAATGTTATGTTAGATGTTATTAATCTTTGGCATTATTATTGGCATGTTTGATGTTTGATGTTGGAAGAGTTGCTCACAAGAACGAAAAACTCAATTTCAAATGATTTGTATTGTTTCTCACAAATGGCAACACCTGCAATTTTCCAAGACGATGATACTATGTCTGCTGGCCAAGCCTCGAAACATCATTTGTATCTTAGGCAGGTATGCGAATAATGTTGCAGAAAAAATACATACGCGCATAAGTACATTTACACATGGCTCTCTACTATTATATTATAGGAGAAAAAGTGACCGACTACTATTAGGATGATGTGTTGAATTACATTATTATATTTTTCCATGATGCAATATCATAGGAATGTTGAGTTGAGCAAGACAAGGGGATGCTTCAAAAAAAAGTCGCACTCGAGAAGAAAAACGAGTAATTGCAAAAATAGAAAAAAGGCTAAAGGCGATTTAGGCTAATAGAATTCCGGTTCGCCTGAACCAAACGACTGAAGCAACAGGTGCTGCTGATAATGGGATTTATGTGCAAGAGTAAAGATGAATAAGAGTTAAATATATGCCTTACAACTAACTACACATTACATTCAACATTACAAAATTTTAGCCTGTGTGGCAGCGGCGGCGTCTTTATTTATCGACACTCGGATCTTTAAATCATGAGCTGATTTTGATTTACAAAAACTGACAGCAAAAATAGGCTTTCCATGGCATGGCCAAGCTTTTTAATTAGCTGAGCATGCACACCTTTTAATTTTCATTCAGGTTGCTCAATCTTTAACAAATAGTTTGATGGTTCCTTATAAATGTTTGGAATCGAAAGGAGACAAAGAGTTTTCTAGTACTTATAGCATGTTCAATTTGTTTATATTTGTAAGTGGTTAATGGACACATAATTAAATTAGAAGGGATAGCTCAAATTGAATCAAGTCTCTAGTTTTTAAGATTGCAAAGATGGCTTGTCCCTTTACCATGCAAATAGTTTTCGCAAAGTGTACTTACATTCAATTAATTAGTTCGTGACTCGACCTTGAGAAACAATAGGGAAGGAGTCCTTGACTAATTAATTATTTTATTTGTCTTGAAGATTATGCATTGTCGTTGACTTGATAATCACTCCCATTTCCCTATACTGTCGTAGTCCTTTATATAGGGTAGTAAACAAGTTATGGTTTTATATACTGTCAACATCACCTTATTTCATAGGGAGTTATAAATTGTCAGTGAAATCTTCTTGTTCGCACAATTTCTACCATTAGTCAGAACCCATAACTTATGAAGGCAGAACAAAACCGCTATCAGAAGCGGTTGCTCAGCGATACGATACCTGATTTGTATGTAGCTTCTCGCATATATGTACCATCATAAAAACTTATATCATTTCACTTTTGTGCCTGTCGTAGTTAATTGCTTAAAGCATCCGTTCTAATTTTGTACTTTAACAGTCAACAACGGAGATTTGATATACATTGCAGACGTGGAACAATATTTAGGACATGATGACAAATACATTATGTAGAAATAAATCCAAGAACGACAGAATTTACACACATGTACATATTATTCATTGTACATGATGTGTGTAATCGACTACAAATGCATAACCTCAGCCTCAACTGATGTGTTTCATCTGAATAAAAAAAATACTTCACCTTTATAGCTCAATCTATTCATTTTATTCCCTTTCATTTCTATCTGTACGTGCTCTGTTTAGCACTGATTACCTTTTTTCCTCCCCTCCAATAAAAATTCACAGTTTTTCCTTTAAAACACTAAAATATCCCATATTAATCTATGCAGAAGTGCCCGTAGGCTTGTAAAATTATCTTGGGTTAGGGAAATACAGTGTTGATTTTCTTGGTCACAAATTCATAGGTCACATGTCATAGGCATATGTAAGTAAATAACTACATAATTAAGTGGAGAAGGGGTGCATTTATTAGTCAAGTTAATGTGCATTAGTCATTCATTCAAGTTTGCATCAAAGGCTTTAAAAAAAGTACACACTTGAAAGGGAACAAAAGATTGTAAGTAAATAACTACATAATTAAGTGGAGAAGGGGTGCATTTATTAGTCAAGTTAATGTGCATTAGTCATTCATTCAAGTTTGCATCAAAGGATTTAAAAAAAGTACACACTTGAAAGGGAACAAAAGAAGCCGCCGCCTCCTTTTTTATTTTATCACATAGCTTTGTTTATTTGCAATACGTAACACAGTTTGCAGCATAGCCCTTGTACTTTGTGTGTATTATTATAATATACATGAATTTTCATGTCAACTATTTTATGACAGAATTGTAATTATATAGTCACTGAAGAATTTATGCTACACATATATTCAAATTAGATATATATATATTGTAAGACGTATAAGGATTACAATTTACAATAGCAATTCATATGGTTATATAACCATCAGTCAGGATAATACCTACACGACGAAATGACAGAGTGGATATTCAACTGAGAAGACAAAGGATACTAATTGTTAAGGATGTTGCGGCTTTTGTTCATTTCATCATGGTAAACGCTGCCACTTACCCAGTAATTGTGGGGCATTAACCATCTAATTTAAAATAGATTATTTTATGTAAATATGTTTACTTTATTATAATTACTTCACATTCTCTGTATGTTTGTTTCATTTCAATTTCTAAAGGGAAAAAATGTGTCTTCACCTGCAACAGCTATTGTAATTGCCTTAAATCTAGACAAAAAAGTGCATAAAAATGTTTGTGCAAGTGACATTATATGGGAGATGGAAGATTTGCAGCTTTGTAGACATAATATATATACATGTATGCATATATCTGCTGTATAATATGTGACTTAGGTATGAAACTTTACGTAAACAATTATTATTCAATTAACTACACTAGAAGTATTTTGTTATTCACATAAACTTTGTTATGAGATTATTAAAGCTTACAAAGAATGATGAGTTTTTAAAGAGACAGTATTACTACCGCTGTAAATGCAACCTGAAACTTATATATAAGGCCTTGCAAATGACAAGCGAATAAACTAAAACAGTAATTAAAGTTTCTCAAACAAAGAACTCAACAAAAAAAAGTACTTCGCGTGAAGCTATTAATTACTTACTTTGTTTCGTTGTAGCAGTGACAAGAAGTTTTTTTTGTCACTGCCTCTATTATATAGCTTCTTAAGTAAACTTGTACAGAAATAGAAATTTCTTGTGTAATAAATCACTAGACATGGATAAATACATAAGTATTTTATGACTTAGTACATTAACTCACTTTTTTTCTTCTATTCATTGCAGATGGATGGGAATGGGAATAATAACAGCAAAGTGTCCACTTTGCGTCAGCGTTTTGAAAATTACGACAAAATAGAGCAGCGAAAACCATCATTGGTTGCTGCAACCGTGTTTCCCAACTCTATCCCAACTGATGTGTCCAAAACGGGTGGAAAAATAAAGCCGAGCATCATTAGTGGGGAGAGCAAGTGTGCACGTGAGAAAGACACAAATCTACGAGGCAGCACCAAGCGGATTAGTACTAATAAAAATAAAACAAATAGTGACATAAAATCATTTGCCCATGGGCTTGTTGACCAGTCCCCTTCAAAAGGTTTACAACGGTGTGGGTCTCAACAGGACTTGCTCATGTCTGTGACAGTGGCCGCTGCAACGGCGGAAGTGCCAAGCCGACGGAATGGTATTTATGTGAGTAATTCATTAATTTTTGACGAGACAGACACTCCTGACTCTGCTACAACGTTATTACAACAAAACAAAAGAAGGGGTTTAGTGGTACTGGATCATGACGATGTAGTTGTTCCCCGACATCCGCAGGAAATGGTAGACGACGAAGAGTACATTGTTGATCCTGAGGATGATGATGTAGATGAAGACGACGAACTTGAGGAGGATGTTGATGTTGAGAATGATGATGATCCAGCAGTAGAAACTTCAATCCCCATAGCATTCGATAGACATGATGAAGGGCATGGTGATGGCTCAAGTATAACCAGTAATAGTACAACAAGTTCCCATCATTCATATCCTGGCTTTGCATCCAGTGCCAAAATCAATCGCAACGATAAAGCAAAGAATGCAACAATGGTAATAGAGGGTGACAATAAAAATGAGAAAGTCTCTATGCTCATAACATCAAACAATAGTCACAACAACGGAGCAGGGGGACTCCGAGAGTCCGGCTCCAAAGCAAACACCCCAACATCCTCTTCATCCTGCTCGTCAGGGTCTGGTGGTTGTGGAAAAGTGAAAAGACGAAATGCTTTCCGGCACAAGGACGTCAGCTCCTTCCCAACGTCTGCTGCTACAGGGGATGGAAGCTCTTCTGCAATTCTTGCTGCTGTAGCAAAGACGAAGGTGGCCGTGGAAAGAGTGAAATCTTTGGATTCTGCTACGACAAATATGAATTCAAATCATCCTTGTATTACGACTACTACCAAGCCTTCTTCAGGTACCAAAAACAATGGTGGCCTTAGCTCAACTCCGTTGAACCCAAGAAAAAGTGTGTCAAGCCGCAGCTTTGTCTCTGACAGCCCCAGTAGTAATAATGCAAGCAGCAAAGAGAAGGGTAGTAGCATGAGCTGCACAAGCGAGAGTGGTAAAAAGAATGACAGCAGCAGCAGTGGAGGTATTAGTGGTGGCAATAGTCATCACGAGCTCCTCTCTAATAATAGTAATAGTAGTAACAATAGTAAGGGTAGCCCAGCTCAAAGGGCAGCTAGTCTTTGTGTTCGCACAAATAACAATAATTCCTCATCCAACAAATCATCTTTAAGATCATCCCAGTTGTATGAGCCTTGCGCAGGCTCAGCTTTTGCACGCACTAGTAATAGCAATAACAACAATCATCCTCATCATCATCTCCAACACCATCAACAACAATACCAGTTGCACCAATATCAAAATTGTAACAATAGTAAAAATAATAGTAACAATCATGTTTGTTAGCGCTCCAGACAATCTATCAAACAATAGCATTAATCATCATGGCAGCTCACAAAGGGTTGTGAATGTTGTAACACCGTATCAGGTCACTGACATTTACAATCAAATGAAAATCAACGAATCTCCGTCCTTTTCCAACAACGGTAGTAGCAGTACTGCCAAACATCAGCAAATGAAACACCTACTGAATGAGGTAGAGTATGCAGTACCCATAGTTCAAAATCAACCGCAGAGATTTATGCAGCCATCTCCTCAGAAAATTGCTCCTTCTGAGATTCCGCCAAAAGTTCCTCCACCACCGTTAAACTACCCACCTTCAAGCGTGCGAAAAGAACAATTCGGCTTGCCGAGTCCAAACAGTAGCTATACATTCCTTCCTCAACGTAATTCAAAAGGAATGCTGTCATCAGCAAATTCTTCATCGTTTACGTCAACCACCAGCAATGGTAGTAAAAGTGAAACAGTCGGATTGACTACTATGGGCTCAGCCGTCGACTCAAAAAAGGGCATAGCATATGGACCACCCGAGAAGCCTCCCAGAACATTTATGTACAATCAAACTGCTCCATCCATACAGCACTCTCAGCAACGAAATTCTAATAAACAACGGAGTAAAGGTCATGCAAAAGAAAGTTCTTCAGGTAGAAACAACACGGATTTGTATGGTGAAATAAGAAATAGTAGTACTAGTAGCACTTCATCCCATAGACGAATGGCTAATAGCTCAGGCAGCTCGACGAATCTGAACATGAGCAATAGCAGCAGCAATAATGCGAATGCTTCACCGGGTGCCATAGGTCTCCCCAACTTGTCACAAGCCAAGAGACAACATTCTTCCTCCTCCTCTTCCTCCACACTTACCTCAGGTACTGCGGCGACAATTGTTAATAATTACAGACAACAAGTGTCTCCAGCCTCATATAAAAATCAAAACTCTCCAAACTCTTCCATTGCCACTGCTACAGTGCGACAAACAAGCAAAGCAACAAACCTTAATCAGCCTGCACAGCATAAACAATCGGAAATTCCAAACGAAGCAATTTACACGACAAGAAGTAAAAAGAGGGCTGATGACAGTAGTAGTAGCACTCCAAGTACCCGCTCCTCTAAAAGCACCGCCACCGTTGTTCATTCTTCACAAACCAAGCATACTAAGCACACCAGTAGTCATCACAATCATCCACCGTTAGTCCGCTCTAAAACGGAGTCTCAATTGGTTGTAAAAAGTAAAAGTAATGGGAGCCGATTTTTTAACAGACCTTCAGACGTGGCCCTAGGTTATGGAATGGAAATGATGAGCTTGGAAGCTAGCCGCCAACAACATGCTCACACTCAAAACCATTACCACCAAGACCTTCTTGTTGATGAGACAAACGCTAGCGCTACCTTTTCCCAGGTGAATTCGGGAATCAACTCATCTGCTTATTATGCCTCTAACAGCCCTCCAGTTCATCACCAATCCCAGACTAACCTGTTAACAATGACAAGTCATAAAATTTATGAGCAGCAACAATACCGTAGTATTAATAACCTGTTGAGGTACAACCAAGCCAATAATGGCGGCTCATATAATAAATACCCGTCTAATCCCGGATTACATTATGCGAGTCGAGAGCTGTCATGGCTTGATAATGGACTTCCACCGGTGTCCACATTAGCAAGCTCAGGAAGTACTTATAATCTATACAGTGGAAGTAACAATCATCAAAACAATCAGCATCATCATGACAATAGCAACACGACAAGACATAATTCTCTCATGTACACCACTGTTGTCGACATCGCGTCGGAACAGCAGCAACAACAGTTGGAAGTTACTTCCTCCAGTGCTCGCCAAGCCTTGACATTTAGTGATAACTCCAATCATGTTGATGTGCTCCAACAGCAGCATCAACAACAGCAAAACTGTTTGTATAATATGAAGCCTAGTGATAATATTAGTGTTCAACACCAGCTCCGCGTTAGCAATAATGCTAGTTTCAACAATCAATATGTTCAACATCCCCTCTATCAATATAGACTGTCGGAAAGGTCAAAGTCTGAGTGGGCTTTGAATGCCGTTCAGTGCAGCAGTAGTAGTACTAGTGGTAGTGGGGTGATTAGCAGTGTTGGCAATCATTTTAGGGGTAGTAATAACGGGATAGGAGCTGCTAACCCGAACATTTCATCTTCCAGTATTTCTGCTCATCGACAGCATAGTCAGCAAATGATCAGTGGGAACTCGAATAACAGTAATTCAAATAGTTGTGTCAAGTCAATGTCCACCACCACCTCATTTGATGAATCGTAGAGCAACTGTGGCAATAGCTGGCTCTTCATCTTCTTCCGCATCCCCATCTGCTGTTGTTGGGGGTAGCTTGAGTAGTAGTGCTGGTCATCCAAGTCTTGACTCAAGTCCAAATACCTCAAATAATTCGTCCCTCTCCAGCATTCAACATTCTAACAATGCTGGGAAGGCTCACAGGCATCACCATGGCACAACGAATTCGGTAAGTTAAAACACAATAACTTTTTAAAAGAATTCCAATATTTTCTCTTTCTCTTTAGCTCAGGGCTAGATTAAACTACGTACTAAACATTTTCCGCGAAGAATTGATTAGTTTATCAAAACAAATCATTCATGTAAGGTGCAAAAAGAGCCCGTAGGTTATCTTTAATTTATGCGCACATAATCCACGACAGAAACAAGTCTTGTGCATAGCTTTCGTTTTTCATCATCATCCATCCACCACCTTCTCCACTTCAATAGAGTTGAGTTGAGGCACAACTTAATGCCTCGCCTCACTTTTTACTTAAATTAAAAAGCAAAATGAGTGAAATATGGACCTAGTCCTCAGTTTCTACTTGGCTTTTTTATACAAGATAATGTAATAAGTAGGTTTTCAAATGCCGATGAGAGTGAGTGTGAGTAGTAAGTAGTAACAGTAACATTGTTGCTGCATATGTAATAGTTTGGGACTCGTGAACCAACCAGAGAGCTTGTGCTCTCGACGAGCAAAAATTCTTTTTTATTCATGAAACTCACTCTCTGCTCACACGTTGAATGTTGGATCGTCTTTTGTGTGATCTATGTCGCTAGTGAAAAAATGATCATCTCAGCACGTTCTATCTTTTTTTCGCCCTTGTTGTAGTTTGGCAAGTTGCTGACTTTACAAGATTGAAAAGTTTAAATACAAAATGGTTAACTAGGAGCGGTTTGCAAAGTGTGTGTAGTACAACAACATGCTTATTTATTATGCATAAAGCTCTTAGTCGTGTGTTACCATGATGATGAGGCATGTAATTTACAATCAGTTGTTTACATTATCTTGTGTGAGCATATTGCACGCACTGATCATCCGATGCGATGTGATGGGGGGCCATGATGCATACATTATCAAAATTTTATATGTTATAAACACACACTGTATTAAACTGTAAATGCCTACAACTTTTAAATGTAATTTAGCAAATTTCAAGGAGGCAAACTTTTACTAGAGCTCAGTCATTGTGTCTGTCATATAGAACAAGTGAGTGTCAGAAAAGAATGGAGTCAATCCTTTTCGTAGCGAGGAGGCAAAATATAAATACATGAAATGGGAAGGAAGGGTTTTTTTTGGACAAAGTACTTTAACTCGTGAATACTAGCACATATCTTTTGGGTTAGGGCTGTGTTGTGTTCAGTTGTTGTTACCCTTTTACATTGTTTCTTTTTATTAGTATTCCTTGACTTATAACTTTCTTTTGTTGTCACATTTTGCCCACTTTCCTTATCTGTCTCGTTATTCATCAAGTTTGCTTCAAGCACATGAACCATTTTGCTTTCAGCGAAACTTCCCATTTTTCATTTACAATATTACTACAATAAAACTATTTGCTACAAAATAGGGAAGATGACGTAATTTGAAACTCGATAAGGTACTAACTGTTCACTTTACAGGTTGAATAATTATTGTAGGAGTAGCTGAAATCTTTGGTTTGCATCATGTTGCGTTATGCCTTTAATTGGTTGTCTCTTTTCTTTTCTGGTAAATAATTAGAGATGCTTAACTAACTAATATGAAAGTACTTGAAGTTGTAACTTGTTACTGAAGCTGAACATAATTTGATACATGCATAAGATAAAAAGTATATTGTTGATGTATGTTTCAACTTATTACGCAAAATCAGATATTAGCACCTATTGATTAAGTACTATATTGAAAGACACCTTCCGATCACGCATTGTTGTTGTCTATTTATACATATTTAGTAGTCAGCAGCTTTCGAAGCTTTGAAAGTTGCTTCGTATTTTGTCATCTTACATGAACAACATTTCAGGACAAGCGTTTTTGAACCCATCTAAAACATTATATTACATGCTTCATTGTATATATATATATACTTGTGTTAGCATGGGATTCGTTGCCATCTTCCAAATAATGGATTCAAAGAGGGTGCCAAGTTGCATGCAAGAAAAGAGTTAAGATTATTCAAAGCCCTGCTTATACAGTGTATGCACATGAGATTGGGGGAGACGGAATGAAAATGAGCTTTCATTTTCCATTCATTCACTACCCTTTTTCGTCCTCAACGTCTTTGGGTTGATTAGCATAAAATGAGTTCGTTAGAAGCAGTATTATTCATGATATAATATAAAACAGTCAAACAACAGAAACAAAGTAAGATTTTCTCCTTATCTCATGTTTTAAATAGCTACATTGTTTGCCCCATTCCGCCTGTTCTTTTAGTGTGTTTGCTTGATTTTGTATTCATTTGCTTATTGCGTAATAGCTGATGGTGTATGATGTTGACGATTCCTTTACCTTCTTTTTGGTTGTATTTCCTACATATACAATATATCTTATCCAAAATGACAATAGTAAATTCACCTTTTGAAATGTTGGCAAAAGGAGAGCTTTTGCAAAAGGATTTTTCTTATGCCGAGATTATAAAACTCTTTTGATTTTAAAGCAGTATTTTATTTTTACTTCCACTTCATAGTTCTCTTGTTTAATTAGTGTCATGTTGCTAGTGCGGCGGCAAAGGTGTATTAAGTTACAGGATAAAAAATGGCCAATGTTCTGCATAATATAGGAAATATGAAGGATATTATTACATTTGAGACTAAAACTAAATAGTCAACTTTGTCATGTCTTCGCTACAAATTCAGTCAACCTAACAACTTTTACAAGGAAAAATTACGATACATGTCAAGTTGCTAACCTCAAG
>JAANSM010003192.1:0-13381 GCA_036850725.1 Orchesella villosa | reverse complement strand
ATTGATAGAGACTAATCTTTCGCTAATCATGTCGATTGTTCTATGGTTTTACAGCAAGAGTCAATTCAACTAAAGTACAATAACTATATTGAGCTTGCCATGTGGTTGCAGGGGCGTTTTTATCGCAACAAATATTATACTTCATACGTCAAGCGAGTTAAACCGGTGGAAGCGAAATCTGCTGCCGCTGCATTGGAATTCAATAACTTTGATTTAAGGTTTAAGGCAGCGGAACAACAACTGGCCGACATGGAATTGGCCAATAATAATCACGTGGATAGAGTGACAAATATTGACCTTCAACAGGTTTCTTTAGAAACACTGGACGTGGAGGTTGCACAGGTGAAAGATATAGTCTCGTAAGTACTTATTCTTAGTTTATTATGTCCGTTTATCTTCCATAGAACTGTTTTCTGAAAGACTAATTCAACGGTTGCTTGCGAATTCAGGGTATTTAGCTTCTCTTTCAAATTAAGTATATATTGAATTCCTTTTCTTTGGTTATAGGAGAGCTACTGAGATCAAAAAAATATTCGCATCTTTACAATTTGAAGGGATCGCCTTGAAGCTAAAGGTTGATAGTCACCTCGATGACTGCGTTTCAAAGATTAATGCTTTGAAACTAGAAATTTATATCAAGTACGGAGTTATGCACGAGTGACGTGGGAGTGCTCACGTATTCTTCTATCTATTGACTATTGTCTAATCGTTTCTTGTCAGTAGAAATATTTGCAGTTTTATTTTATGTACATGATTTATGAATATAAATGTTTCCTTCACTTGTAATGTGATGCTTCGCATTACTCCCCACCTGACCCGCTATATTCGTCATGGCCCACGTCCCATTTCAATGCGTCCTCTCTCGATTCCCAGTCGAGTTGAGTCAGTCGTCGATTCCATCAGTTGTCAGTCAGTTGTCAGTTCGGTGAGCCCAGTTCCTTGCACGCGCAATCCCAATCCAATCCCCGTTTCATTGTCGTTTGTCATTTGTCCCCTTGATTGTAGTTAACTAATTGATTCTCACATTATTGTAGTGAAGCCCAGATATTCCTGCTTATCTCCCCAGTCCCCCACACTACATTATTATAGTATTTCCCCCATATTACTACACACTAAGTGTAGTGTGAGTAGGCTTTTCACATATTGTATGATTAAGTTTGTGTTGTATTATGGAATGTGAGGAATTACTTGCAAGATGTAATGAAAAACTTTGGAATCTAAATCCTATAGAATGTCAAATAAAGTTACAAGTTACTACTAAAACATATTAGGTTCACTTGCAGTTTTGCAAATACATTCATTTTCATGTATAAGTGTTTGAATATTTATCTGTAATAGCGCAGCGTAATTGCTATGTAAGTGAGTTTTATGGTAGGTGTACATTACGCCCACGGTATTTTCGTATTGGTGCGCACTTAAGTTGTAAGTAGTATTCCGGTTACTATTTCTCAGCTTGTATTACAAATTGCGACTAAATTCTTAACTATAAAATGAAGTGAAATCATAAGGTACTAAAATTTAAAGACCATACGGATTAATCTTGTGATATAGACCGCTGCGCATATATTGTTATTTTAATTCATAATATACTGGCCTGGTTCCCTCAACGAATGAGCTCATTGTTGGCTGTTCATGTACAGGTGTACAGTTTAAGCATCATTTCGTGAAAGGTGAACACAGAAGATCAAATTAACGGCGTGGAAAAAGAAAAGATTATGGCTTCTATTTCTACTACACTATTTTAAAGTTTCTATCGAATTGACGACCAAATTATCAAAAGAACAAGTAAAAATCATTTGCGAGTACGGTAATTAAAGTGTCCGTCTACGGCACATAGCGAAATTAAATTAAAAAATGATTTAGAACTGGTCGTCAGGTAAAGTTTGCTTTTGTTAAATAACCTTAATAAAGCAGTATAAAAATTGCTTTTCACATTACGATTATTTCATGAAACGGATATAGTTATATTGCAAATATTTGACCCTTCCATCCACAAACATGAAGACTAACACATTTTTGTTTGAGCAATTTTTACTAATTGGGAGAAATGCGCTTTCAATATCCGTTCTAAGCTTTATTTGGGCTCGGGTTTAACCCCAACAATATTTGTGTGAGCGTAACAAATCCTATGGCTGTTTTAGATATCTTTTAGTAATAATTTATAATTGCGTAAGACTGCAAATTCCGTGTCAAGCAATAATTGGATCAAATGCTAGGCTCTAAATCAAAACATGTTGGTAATCTGAAAAAATGGACAACTACTCGTGTTGAGAAACGCTTTACTTTATATACATTTTGCAATTTGGTGATTTTTGTCCGGGGTTCTACGTTGTTTATATAGTGATGTTAAATTCTACCAAAAAATTAATGATTTCAATCTGTAAAATTTACTAAAAGTCGTTATCACGGTCATTTAGATTATGTGCAGAGAGGAGACTAATTCTAGTCATTACTTCTTTCACCATTAATATCTACTATTAATACAGAGATACGTCAAGGCATTGCAAATAACGAGTGCATCATTTGGTTTTACAAAGTTCATTCATGCATTTAAAACATAAAAACTGAGCATTTCAGAATTACCAAATGACACGGACGTTCTCCTACTTTGCTGGCTTTGGCTATACAAGTTTATAACATTGAGGTTTATTAGCCCGACTAGTGACTACTCTGAATGAGTTTTGGCGTTCAAGTTGTTCTGCCTTCCACTCGTCACCTTCAACTAATAATAATATGTGAGATACTCGCTGCACGAGACATGTGGCATGCATACAAGATGCCATAGTAATTGTGATGCACAAACGTCACAAATATTATTATCTCTGCAGCTACATAAGCTTGTTTTGGATTCATTATTGTGAAATATATTGATGCCAAATGTTAAAGCGAAGTTTGGTGCTGTGCTTATGTTTTGCAACAAAGTGAAACTCATTTCCGTAATTAATATTTTCCATCAACTTTTTGGGTTTGGAGTTAACAAGTTTTGAATTGCTTCATATCTCAGGAATTGCTTTTGGTTTTAAAGAAAATTGCTTTTTTGGACGGAATGAGTATTTCAAATTAATTTATTACAATTCGCAAACTGAATAGCTCCAAACAACACGCCGTCATAAGTAAGTCTCTCTTTAGTTTAGAATACTGATGGAATTTTTCGAGTTTTAATATCCACATACAATTCAAGCAAATGTATTTTTTCATCTGTTAATTAAATCGGTTGAATTGTCAAAGTATATTGTATTTTAAGATCTAATTTAAGATTTAATATTTTAATGGTCAAATAAGTTTCGTATATGTGGAACTCTTCCTTCAGTATTATTTCATCCCTTCAACCCTCTATACAGTGCAAATTTTCATATTTAGTCATCCCTAGAATTAGCTAGAAGTAATGTCACATATTGTCTGAATTTCTTAAGTATTTTCACAACTTTAGTTCGACATAAAGTTATTTCCTACTTTCTTTTAACCATAGATCTTGAAAGCGTTTACGATGCGGTGTGGAAATATAAAGAATATTCAAAAGTTTTGCTTAACTTTTCTGAAGTCACCCCAAACATTCAATGAAAATTCAATCCTGACCCCTTTCGTGGTATGGGGGCTCAAAATTTATGGTATATGTTACGGGCGCTTTCCGCCAATATTGCTAGACATTAAACTAGATAATCACAGCGATTCAGTCCAGGTAATAACGCAGAAGAATGGAATCAAGGACCACAGATTTGTGGCAGCCGCGATTTTCGGTTCTGTTAGCTGGCTGGCTACTTTTTACGTCCTAGTAAAAAAGCTATTTCGTCCGACAGAAATTGAAATGGATTTGTTAAATATGGCAATGCTACTTGCAGTGAACATCTGCGTGTTGTTTATGTTGGGTTTGGCTACCCTACTGTACCGAAATTTATTTGCGCCGTTTTATTTGAACTTGCTACTCAGGAACGGGCTCAAATTTAGTAAGACATGCTCTATTACTTGTGTATAAGAACGAATAAATCCATCGGCATTGATTTATCGATTTTTTTGGGTTGCTAGGGTTTACAGTGACACAACCCAGGACCAGCTTTGACTTCAGCGGATTTTTTATTTTTTATTTCATGTTCATATCCACGTTTTTCGCGATCCCTTGCGCCTTAATTATAACCTTCCTTGAAATGAACCCTTATAGCTTCATGTTGCACGAGCTTCTTCCATTCCTAACTACCGGATCTAATCAAAACTCGGAGTTAAAACTAATTGTGTTCATCGCATCGGTATTTCTGCTGGAAGTGGGTGTTGCGATTTTATGTAAATATGTTGGGATATTAATGGTTTTGCTTCTTCAGCTTCCAGAATGTGCCAAAGCATATTTGGTTTCGTTGCAGGATAAAGCTGAATCCATTTCAACAACACTGTTCCTAATTTACTACTCCCAACTACTAACACTTTTCATGTTGCTCAGAAATATAATAGGCTTTGCTTTATTTGGCCTAATCGTTTGGAGTCAACTCTATCTAACTATTTTGGCATGGCTCAGTGTAAACTGTGCCAACATTCTACCATGGTTTATTCTAGTGGTTCTGAGGGCAGCGTTCGTAGGAGGAATTGTCATTATAGCATTTATTCTACAACAGTGGGCATACGTTCGACGTATGAGTGCGGAGCTTATTAGTGTGAAATGCTCAATGTATTTTACTTACAATCGAACGAAAGCAAGATATTACTACACGCTGAACTGGCAGGCGCAACAACCACTTCCAATTTACTGTGGATCTTTTTTTAAACTTTCAAAGGAAGCAATTATCATTTTTATGAACGTTCTCAGCACCAACGTAACAAATGCTGTACTTCTCATTAAACCATGATAATTGATTTTGCATTATCAACTTGGAGAATAAAATTGATGATATGGGGTATCATGAAAGGCACAAACCGAACTTAGGTAGACACATAAATACACACATGATTTATAAATACTTACATCAATAATTGTAGTGTGAGTAGATTTTTCACATAATGTATGATTAATTTTGGGTTATATTATGGAATATTTTATGTTTTAACTGCAAGATGTATTGAAAAACGTTGGAATTTAAATCATAGAATGTCAATTAAACTTGCAAGTGTAAGGGATTGGTATCTTTAGTGTAGTATAGTGCCTGGTGCACCCAAATAATGACAAATGTATATTATTCATATTGTAATCTGTAGTGATTAGCATAAAGTAGATAAATAAAAGGACGAGTTCCGGCCTGTGAGAGAACACTCACAGCCAGACCGCGAGAGTAGAGCCACCAAACTGGAAGCAGAGAGTTCACATTATTCGGCATGGCCCAGCATCACATTGCATTGGGAAGCACAAGCATAGTTACGGGTCATAAAGGACATTCACCGTTGGCGCATAAGGACAGGACAAGGGTCACATACAGGGGAATAGCAGTATCCATAGGGTAGGCACCCCAGGAGGCATATTTATTCTATACAAGTTACCAATAAAACTTATTACATTGTATATCCGTGACATAAAGATTTTCAAATACATTTATTTGCGTTTGATCATTTATCTGCAATGGTGTAATTGCAAGGTAAAGGTTTTCTGTAATTCGGCATATATATATATTAATCCTACAAGGAATGCATATTCCGATTATTATCTCTCAGCTCCAACAACAAACAAATGTATGGAAAACGCTAGATTTCATGTCATTTGTACATAACATAACATAACAAGACATAAATGTAAAGCAAGGAATCCTTTCCCTGTATGCATCACATGTCGATTTATTTTACTTTTAACATTACACTACTTGTTTTACAAAAAGACAAGTCATACATAGCTTCCCCAGTACTCCACACGCTTGTGGTGATCGATGCAATATATTTTTAGTGTTTAATCCATTTCATTCATTTTAAAAATAAAGGAAAAGTAAAATCAGTCGACCATTGTAAATTCACGAATTCCTTCACCGTAGTTCGAACCGATAGGTGGAATTTTCAGCAAAAACAAATAATTTAGTTAAATAAAATTTATGAAAGGCACTGACTTACTGGATTCCTAAATATAACGTCAGATTTCCAATTCTATATATTTAGTTCACCGTCAGAGACTTTCTAAACTTTAATAAAAACATGAGTTCCAGTAAAGTTATCGAAAAGCGTTCCGCTGAAGATCAACTGCTGGCTAGAAAATCGATTAAACTAACAATTTTACAACACACACACAGGGCTGTACACAATTTGAAGAAAGTGATATATGAAATCCGAAATGATATTTTTAAGCAGGTAATAATTTACTACAGTGATACATTCGAAGCTAGACTAGTTAGTTATTGACGATGGATATAATTTAACATTTTACACAATTGATTAATTGGTAGAGTGTACTTTTCGCTAAACATGTTGATTTTTCTATGGTTTTACAGCAAGAGTTGTTTAGATTAAAGTACACTAGCTATATTGAGCTTGCCATGCGGTTGGACAGGCGTCTTCGCCGTAATAAATATTGTGCGTCATACAGCAAGCGAGTTGCGCCTGTGAAAGTGAAGTCTGCTGCCGCTGTATTGACTTTCAGGGCTTTTGATTTTAAGTTGAAGGAAGCGGAAAAAATGACGGACATCTGTTTAGGCAAATCTAATCGCATGAATAGTATGAGAGATATTAACCTTAAATACGTTTTTTTAGAAACACTGGACGGAAAGGTTACAATGATGAAAGAGAAGAGAAGGTAAGTATTCTGTGTTTATTAATTATTATGATTGTTAAATATGACTAGACATGTCCTCTGAGCAATCAAAGGTTCGTTCATCTGTTACTTGGGAATTGAGGATATTATTCAACTTCTCTTTCAAAATATTAGTGAATTGTTTTTTCCGTTTGTTGCAGGAAAGCTGTTGAAATCAGAAACATGTTCGGGGGATTAAAGCAGGAATGGATCGTCCTAAAGGAAAAGCTGGAAAATGACATGGAGGACTGCATTTCAAGAATTAATTCATTGAACCTAGAAATCTATATTAAGTATGGAGTTATGCATGAGTGACGTGAGTGAGAGTTCTAATGAATTCTTCTATCTGTTAACTTTTTTTATTTTTTCCTAATCTTTTCTTTTCACTAGTTAGGTATTCTTGTAGACTTCTTAGTATTAATTACAAAAAACTGTGCTAATTCCATTTCAAGCTATAGGTGGCTCAATTTCAGGGTTCATGAAATTGCAAATACGGATGGATGCATAAGAAATTGCCGTTTTTTATCTGCGTTTATACGTTTTGTATGTGTATATAAATATGTTACCTTCTACCTACTCAAGTTTACTCATGTATCAAACACGTTTACTCATGAAAAACTGTAACCTGAAATAGAAATAAAAAAACTGATCCACTAGCTCATGTCTATTGCATGTAAATATATAATATGAATATAAATCGCTATCACAAACATTAAGCCAGTGTTCAGAGAGAAGAGTTTTACGAGAGCTTGCACCTAGTCATTACTTCTATCACCGTTGATAATGTAGATATTGGTAAAGGCTTTACAAATAACGAGTGCCTCATTCGGTTTTACACAATTCATTCTTGGATTGAAAACATAAAAAATGAGCCTTTCAGAACGACGAAATGACACGGATGGTGTTCTACTTTGCTGGCTTTGGCTATACATGTTTAAAACATTGAGGTTTATTAGCTCGACTACTAACTACCCTTAATGAGTTTTGGCGTTAAGGTTCTTCTGCTTCTCCACCCTCCACCTCCAGGCAATATTAATATGTGATGCGAGATACTCGCTGCACGAGACGTAGGACATGTACACAAGATGCCGTCGTGATAGGCATGCATCAGCGTCGCAAAGATTATCGTCTCTGCAGCTTCATAACCGTGCTCTGGATTAATTATTGTAAAATTATTGTAAAATATATCATGATGCCAAGTGTTAATGCGAAGATGAGTGATGACATTGATAATACAATTTATGTTTTGCAAGAAAATAAAACTTATTTCCGTAATTAATATTTTCCATCAACTTTTTGGATTTGGAGTAAACAAATTTTAGAATGTTTCATGTCTCTGGAATTGCTTTTGTTTTAAATTTTAAAAAAATTGGTTTTTTTGGACGGAATGAGTATTTCAAATTAATTTATTACAATTCGCAAAATGAATCGCTCCAAACAACACATCGTAATAAATAAGTCTCTCTTTAGTTTAGAATACTGATAGAATTTTTTCCAATTTTAATGTCCACATAGAAATCAAGAACATGTATTTTTTCATCATTTAATTAGCTCAAATAAATTGAACAGTTGTAATTCTATAACATATACGTATATATGTATGTTCTTATGAAATGGATATAGCTTACAAAAGATGAGTTTATACACATTGGAGTGTATTTGAATGTTAGAGTAGTACAAGGGAATGGAATACCATAATATATAATAGGTATGTATATGTTATAATTTGTAGAAAACAAGCAAAGTCTTGGAATTGGAAATCAAATCGGTTGAATTGTCGAAGTATATTTTATTTTAAGATTTAATTTAAGATTTAATATTTTAAAGACCAAATAAATTTCTTACATGCAGAACTTTTCAGTACTATTTGATCCCTTTAACCGTCAATACTGTGAAAATTTTCATATTCAGTTCTCACTAGAATTAGCTAGAATAACTTTAACATATTAGCTGAAATTCTTAAGTATTTTCACAACTTTAGTTCCACATAAAGTTCTTACTTTCTTTTAACCGTACATCCTCAAAGCGTTTACGATGCGGTGTAGAAATATAAGGAATATTCAAAAGTTTTGCTTAACTTTTCTGAAATCACCCCAAACATTCAATGAAAATTCAATCCTGGCCCCTTTCGTGGTTTGGGTGCTCAAAATTTATGGTATATGTTACGGACGCTTTCCGCCAATATTGCTAGACATTAAACTAGATAATCACAGCGATTCAGTCCAGGTAATAAAGCAGAAGAATGGAATCAAGGACCACAGATTTGTGGCAGCCGCGATTTTTGGTTTTGTTAGCTGGCTGGCTACTTTTTACGTTTTAGTGAATAAGCTATTTCGTCCGTTAGAAATTGAAATGGATTTGTTAAATATGGCAATGCTACTTGCGGTGAACATCTGCGTGTTGTTTCTGTTGGGTTTGGCTACCCTACTGTACCGAAATTTATTTACGCCGTTTTATATGAACTTGCTACTTAGGAATGGACTCAAATTTAGTAAGACATGCTCTATTATTTCTGTATAAAAATGTATTAGTCTATCGGCATTTAAATATATTTATCGATATATTTCGGTTGCTAGGGTTTACAGTGACACAACCCAGGACCAGCTTTGACTTCAGCGGATTTTTTATTTTTTATTTCATGTTCGCAATCGCGTTTCTCGCTATCCCTGTCCCTTTTGTTTTAACCGTCATCGAAATGAACCCATACAGCTTTCTGTTGCAACTGCCTACCGCATCTTATCAAAGCCTGGAGTTAAAACTAGTTATATTCATCACATCGGTAGTTCTGCTCCAAGTGGGTTTCTCGATATTATTTAAAACTGTTGGGATTTGGATTGTGGTACTTCTTCAGATCGCAGAATATCATATCTGATTTCGTTGCAGGGTAAAACTGCTTCAATTTCGACCTCATTGTTTATAAAGCATTACTCCCAAGTGTTAACACTTTTCATGTTACTCAGAAATATAATAGGCTTTGTTTTATTTGGCCTAATCATTTGGGGTCAACTCTATCTAAGTATTTTGGCATGGCTTAGCGTAAACTGTGCCAATATTCTACCATGGCTTATTCTTGTTGCTGCGAGGGCATCTTTCGTAGGAGGAATTGCAAAATATTGCAGTATTTGGTCTACAACAGTGGGCATACGTTCGAAGTATGAGTGCGGAGCTTATTAGTGTGAAATATTCAATGTATTTTACTTACAATCGTACGGAAGCAAGATATTATGACAAGCTCAAGTGGCAGGCACAACAACCCCTTCCAATTTACTGCGGATCTTTTTTTAAACTTTCAAAGGAAGCATTTATCGTTTTTATGAACGTTCTCAGCACCAACGTAACAAATGCTGTACTTCTCATCAAACCATGATAATTCATTTTGCATTATCAACTTGGAGAATAAAAGTTAAGATATGGGGTATCATGAGAGGCGAAATATTTGTCTATTTGGACAACGCAAATCTACCTTACATAGATGCATTATAACATTAGAAGAAATATGAAACTATCAAGCAATCGTAGATGATGAATACCAACATTACCAACCTACCCGATAGTACTTACTATAAACAACTTGCTCCACAAGACCAGTAGGCTTGTATTATATTTTTAATCAAAAACGTAATAATGAAGTAATAAACTAAAAATATCGGAAGTATTTAAAATTTCGAACAATTCAAATCCACTAAAGTATTTTTAAGCATAGATTGTGTAACGTTCATGACTGCAAGGTTAAAATTGAATCAATAAAATCTCTTGTTCCCAAAAATATCAGACTCCTTCCGTTTGCTCGATAACATGAGAGCTTCAAACTCAAAATGACGTAACAAATCCAATTTCAGGCTGGAGCAACTAATCAACGAATAAAAACGCAATGATGCATCGTCTAGAACTTAAATCAGCTTTATACAACATTATATAATATATATCTAATAACTTTATTTACTGATTAAAGTACGAATTCAAGAACTACCTAACTACTGACCCACGAAGGCCGATCTACACGTCAGAGCAGAACTAACTATCATGAAATATTTCTCTTGTCTTCATATACCTTGTACTATGATTATAAATTACGTTTCTTACAAGAGAAAGTACAAAGGTGAAAGGAACAATCTCGAATTTCCTCCATGCAAGCACAATCCAAGCGACTCACATACGTCACAGTCATCACCATTACACGAAATAAATTACGTTTTTAACTATCGATCATTTAATAAGCCTATGTATATAATGTACCTACAAAGCAGGCCAAGTAAGGTTATGTGTAGCCTTAGCTCAGGTAGTACTAGGTTTTTTTGTGATTTATGTTATATGTGGTAGCCATCCTACCCAACTACAGCGGCAGAGTCATGTCTTATCTATAAAAAATTTTGTATGTAAAATGTATATAATCATTATATACCATGATGGAATTCTTTCCGCTGATTTAATAAAATACCTCAATTTCAATTTTAAACGAAGCTTTGTGATTCACATTGTAAAAATTCCATTATAACTATACATAAATCAAATTCTTACAGAAAAATATTGTTTTAAGATATATATCTTGGTCGGCCATGTTTTTTCAACCAAATTTTTCAAATTCAATATATGCTTACATGTAAAAAAATAACAAGTATTAATTTTTGATTCTATATAAAATCTATAACTCACTGACTCAGTAAAATTTGGTAGTTCCACGGGTTCCACCACAGTTCAGTATTTGCTTTCAGGTTGGAGTTATATTTTACTTTAGAACCATGCTCACTATATTTCAGCGCAAATCTCTACTTTGGCAACAGAAGAGTTTTGGATATCTCAGTGCTTTGCCGGTAGAATGGGTCTTATCAATTATTGTACCAGCCTCAGATTCGGCGTTGGATATCCTTTGTAATTATGATGGGGTTTGATATTGTCAACCGTCAATACAGTGCAAATGTTCATATTTAGTTCCCACCAGAGTTAACTAAATTAACTTTGACATATTAGCTGAATTTCTTAAGTATTTTCACAATTTTAGCTCGACACAAAGTCCTTGATTTCAGTTAACCGTAAACCTTGAAAGCGTTTACGATGCCGTGTAGAAATATAAAGAATATTCAAAACTTTTGTTTAACTTTTCTAAAATTACTACAAACAATCAATGAAAATTCAATCCTGACCCCTTTCGTGGTATGGGGGCTCAAAATTTATGGTATATGTTACGGACGCTTTCCGCCAATATTGATAGACATTAAAATAGATACTCACAGTGATTCAGTCCAGGTAATAACGCAGAAAAATGGAAGCACGAAGCCCAGATTCCTGGGACCGTTGATTTTTGGTTTTGTTACCTGGCAGGCTACTTTTTTCGTTCTACTGAAAAAGCTATTTCGTCCGACGGAAATTGAAATGGATTTGTTAAATATGGCAATGCTACTTACGTTGAAGATCTGCACGTTGTTTATGTTGGGGTTGTCTACCCTGGTGTACAGAAATTTATTTACGCCGTTTTATTTGAACTTGCTACTCAGGAACGGGCTCAAATTTAGTAAGAAACGTTCCATTACTTCTGTATAAAAACGTATTACTCCATCGGCATTTTATTGATTAATCGATTTATGTGGGTTGCTAGGGTTTATAGTGACACAACCCAGGACCAGCTTTGACTTCAGCGGATTTTTAATTTTTTATTTCATGTTCGCAATCACGTTTCTCGCTATCCCTGTCCCTTTTATTTTAACCTTCTTCGAAATGAACCCGTACGGCTTCCTGTTGCAACTGCCTACCATATCTAATCAAAGCCTGGAGTTCAAACTAGTTATATTCATCACATCGGTATTTATGCTCCAAGTGGCTTTCGCCATATTATTTAAAACCGTTGGGATTTGGATTGTGGTTCTTCTTCAGATCGCAGAATGTGCGAAAGCATATCTCAATTCGTTGCAGGGTAAAACTGCAACCATTTCGACCTCATTAATTATAAAGCATTACTACCAAATGTTAACACTTTTCATGTTACTCAGAAATATAATAGGCTTTGTTTTATTTGGCCTAATCCTTTGGGGTCAACTCTATCTAAGTATCTTGGCATGGCTCAGCGTAAACTGTGCCAACATTCTACCATGGCTTATTCTAGTGGCTGCGAGGGCATCGTTCGTAGGAGGAATTGCAATTGCAGTATTTATTCTACAACAGTGGGCATACGTTCGACGTATGAGTGCGGAGCTTATCAGTGTGAAATATTCAATGTATTTTACTTACAATCGAACGAAAGCCAGATATTACGACAAGCTCAAGTGGCAGGCGCAACAACCCCTTCCAATTTACTGCGGATCTTTTTTTAAACTTTCAAAGGAAGCAATTATAATTTTTATGAACGTTCTCAGCACCAACGTAACAAATGCTGTACTTCTCATCAAACCATGATAATTGATTTTGCATTATCAACTTGGAGAAAAAAAGATAATAATATGTGGTATCACGTGAGAGGCAAAATATGTGTCTATTTGGACAACGCAAACTGTAGTTACGTAGCAAGGTACGCCCGTCCAGTGGATAGTGGAAATTTCCACCATGGATGAAATGGAAATTTCCACCAAAATTGAGGTGGACAAAATGGACAAAATGTAAAATACCAAGAATTTTTAGCTATTTCGATTAATTATAGAGGGAAATGTATGCTAATGTTTTTAAAACTGTTTTAGAATCATAAAGTAATGATTCTGCATGCAT
>JAANSM010003191.1:0-13381 GCA_036850725.1 Orchesella villosa | reverse complement strand
GAGAGAGAGAAGAAACAGAACTGTGTGGCTTGGCTAGAAATATTCTGTTCTTGTCTCTGTCTATCTATTCTCGAGAAGGATAGCAGAGCATCGAGGATGAGTAAACGTGCTTAGAATTTGTGGGACTGGAACATGGAATAACACACATGCTGGAGCTAGAACTGGAGAAAAAGAAACTAGAAAGAGAGAAGAACTGCGTAGCATTACATTCATATGCTTTAGAATGTAGAAAGATACATAAGCTATCAAGTAATACTGGATGAAACAGAATTTCGTCACTTTTCACCAGTTCAGTTGTAAATGGTTTAGTTTTCGCTATATTTTACTCAGTAAACTTGTTCATATGGTTTTTAACAACTTGTCAATCCAAATGGGCAGCGATAGGAGAGAAGAAGAATCATTGGAGAAGTAACCGAATTGCTGTTTTATTAGGAAAATAGGAGAGGTGACAATGACAAACCAATATAATTTTTTATATAAAATCGCCCGATTATATACTTAATATTAATGTCAACATCTTAACCATTAACCGAAGAGAGGTTGCGAATCTTGTTGACGAAATATTTATTCAAAGAATGTTAAATTTATTTGTACCGCCGCACCCATACATAAAAAATACAAAGATTTTTTGATGTATAATGCCCATTCTCTATCGCAAAACTAAACACACGCATATTTTTCATCGTAGTCATCATGACAAAAGAAGAAGAAAAACAGAAGAGAGCTAAAGACCCGAAACAAATCAAGAAAAAGAGAATTTTTTTGTGTTTCCATTCTCTTCTGGAAAAACTATTTCTCTCTCTTCTCAAGACAACGCGTGATATTTCACAGATGCTTCACCAAAATATCTTTATCTAGTTTTGTATCATCAACTAACAGCATTGCACCCCCAATTCCTGTGCTAAACAGAGCAACAACGATGACAAAAACTAGTGAAGAAGAAGATAAGTTAAACCAGAAATGTCAGGGACACACCGAGCCCTGAGCCTGCACACATATTGTTCTTCTATTATATTATAAGTTGGTTCATCGTTTGCTTTTTTATTAGCTGCTTTTATACGTTTTATACCAAAAAGTTCTACCTATACATAAGTATAAAAAAACTCCTACTTCCTTACGTTTCTACATTCCTCCCAAAAAGAAACGCAAGTCACAAACGCCTCCATTTGGTTTCTTCCTGGAGATTTGGGATGTGTGGAAACGGCTACCGCTGACAACGACACCGACAACCCGACATCCCATTCAAACTAAGTGATTCGCAATAACAAAACGCACCCTGCAAAAAAGATAGAGAGAGAGATGCTATGTATAAAGATAGAGAGAAAAGAATATGCCAAAAATATATAGCAACAAAAAATTCTTGCTATATATAGCCGATCATGACGATGATAATATGATAGTAAAGTTGAAAATAAGGTACACATTACGAGGACGATATTACGAAAGGAAACTACGAAACTAGAACTCTACTCTACACATCTTCAGTTCCAGCAGGGAGCTTCGGCTCGCATTCTCCATTGCCATCGCCTTCATCTCATCCTGTCCTTTTTGAATGTGACGCTTTTGGCGAACGTCCTCTTTTAATACACATTCCTATTTTGGTATGTTTTCTCCTCTAAGGCATCTTTTTATAGGGGCATTTCATCCACACACATTTTCTCTATGAACATATGGAATATGGAATGGACTTCAATATATCGTTCACGTTTCCTGCTTCTTCCTTCCTTGTCTACCTACTCCTTTGCCTACTTCCAGCGTTCCAACTTCCAACTTCATATCGCATTCCCATCCGCATCCTCTATTGCTCTTGAATATAGTTGGTAAACTTTAACGTCAAAGTATCGATTCGCATTTTTTTTTGTTTTTCTTTTTATATTTTGAATGTGTAAACGAGAAACGGAGAAAGAAAGAAAAGACTACCGAGAAGAAAATAACGCAACATCTTCTTGGACAAAATGGGGATATTGTTGCTTCTTTTTATTGCTCTTATTTTTTCCTCTCTCACTCTTGAATAGCAAGAGTCGGAGTCGATAGTTACAAAAAGAAGGACAACAGCATGTCTCTTTTTACTAGAGGATCATGATGATGCTCATGATGATGATGATATTACTCAAGAGTCCAGAGTAAACTCGATTCTTCATTTGAAGTAGCTTACTTATGGCTATATTAGCAGTAGTTGGAAAGCAATAGAGCTTGAACAAGTGAGCGCAAGAGAGTGTGTTTTTATTTTCAATTTTTTTCTCCATTTCCTCTTCTCTTCCAACTCGACCACGATGAACATGAGCTAGCTCTACGCTATACCTTGTATCTACTGCACTTAAGTTGCTCTTGTGATGTTGCTGGTCACTCTAGTTAGCTAACCATTTCCTTGTTTCGATCCTACTTGAGAGGGTATTCCATTGCATTGCATGGGGAAGATCACTAAAGCCGTACTTTGAAAGCTCATAGAGCACACACTTTACATATAAAGTAACGAGAAGGAGACTTGAATACTTGAAGACGGAAAGAGAGGATATATTCAAGGATTTATTTGGATTTGGAAATAAATTGATCGTCTCTCTTTTTTTGTGTGTAATCTTTACTTTGTCCAGTTTTTCCTCTCTCTTTATATAAAAGGGAGAGCGGCGTTTGATCTTGAATGTTGAATAGAGAAGCATCTTCTAATGTAGTTGCGTGCGGCCAAGAAAAAGCGACTGAAGTTGTTTTTGGTAGGCATAAAAAATGTCAATTTTTTCTTCTCCTCTTGATCATTGCGTGCGTAAAAGCCTAAGCTCTGTTTCTGTGTTTCTGCTCTGCATTTTTAGAGATTTAAAAGATGTGAGATTGAGGATTGAGATCTTGCCGAGGGGATCTTGTTTCAGAGAAGTAGGTAGGAATATTTGTACAATCCAAGACAACCATCAAATAGGCTTATATAGTTTAGTCTGGTCTGGGTTGATGGCGCATGAGAATGTCGAGAATCGAGATGTTTATCGTTATTTATCAGCAACATTTACCCTCTTTTAAATTCCGCCTTAAATTGCGACCTCCCTTTTATGTGGTCAATTTTTACTGCTTTTTCTTCTTCTTTTTTACGGCATAACCTTTTTATTTTTCTCCACTCATAATTTTATGAGCTTGTTATGACTTGAAGAATTTGTCGTTATTGTTCCCGACTCTTTTTATTCGTCTAATGTAATGCCATAAGACAAGAAGAGAAGCTCACAATCACAAACAATCCCATTAAATTTATTTTTTTTTGTCTGGAAAAGAAATGAGAATGAGTATTACGCTGTTCAGTTCGATTTAGGTTGGGAAATGGAATATATTTATGCATTAAAAGTGCAGTTAAAATAGTTAGCTATTTTTATTGCGAGTTTCTTTCTTTCTCTCTCTCTCTCTCTCTCTCTCTCTTTCTTTCCTCATCTAAGCTTCATGGTTTATATGGCCTACTTTCCAATTCCAAAATGGAATACAACAAACCCCCTTTTTATATTTAGCAGCGCCACTAGATGATCTCCCATCATGAATACATATAGGAGATATTTGCATTTAAAATTTTTTTACAGAGCACAATTTGCTCTCCTAAAAACAATGTCTTTTGTTTATAAATCGGTCATTTCCATGCGGAGCCTTATTTTTTCCATTTATATTTTGTTTGAAAAAAGCACGAGGACGATTCAGTTTGAAGTTGGCCCATTAAAACGCCGTTGTAGATTCTAGATAGGAGATAATATACAAGTACAAACATAAAAATGGAGATCAGAACAAGTCAGAGTTTTAGTTTTTAGTCAACTTCAACATGAACACGATGATCATCCTGATGATATGGGATTTGAGATATTCATAAGCTTTAATATAAATTGCTTGATATATAAAGCATTACACAAAAATGTAATCGTTTGTAGGTCCTTCTCAAAGTCCTACTTTATCTGTCGCCTTGTGTCCCATGAAAATTATGAAGACGTTACCTCAATATATAAAAGTTGCTATGATCATCTTCATCATCATGTTGAAGTTCCCCATATAAAATATACATTCCAAAAGAAAGACAAAGTGGGAGTGAGAACCGCAAAGACGTTGGAAATATGGGGATAAAACATGAGTGACTTTTTGCAGTTTCTACGCCGCTACACATTAAAACACTAAAATATTTTATATGAAATGTATAACATTTACGTCTATATTCTTTTCTTATAGAATTTTATAGATATATAGAAATTTTCATTATGAAACTCGTCGAGGGAATACATGACTATGCACTCTATCACATGCATAGATACCTACTTCTTTCATGAAATGCATTTTACTTACATACTTCCTTGTAATGCAGCATGTTGTATTCTCAAAGCGTTCATTCCTCTCTGAATCTTTCTCCTCGCTCCTCTTTCTTCAATGAAGATGGAGAGTATAGGAGAGGAGGATGCAAACAGTTTTAGTTGTTCCAGTTGAAATTCCTTTAAACTAAACACTCTTTGTAATGAATGGGAAGAAGAGGAAAGAGGAAGGAAATAAAGAAAAACTGGCGTCCTTAACTTATATGCATATAAAATTCTTGGGTATGTCCAGTCCACCACAACTATGCACCACCAGGAGCTCCTCTAGGAAGTTTTTCCGAGTGAATGACTATCATATTTCTCTTCTCTTCTGAGAACGGAGAAGATATTCATGAATTTAGGAGGAAGCCACAGGATGATGATAAGTGAAGTAATGTGTGTAATATGGTACATGATATAGTTACATCCTTTTCCTCCTCTTTCATCTTCCTGTTTGTCAAGCCAAAGACCAAGCTAGGACCATGCCCTGCCATGCTAGAGCATTTTACGTTTTTGCTCGAAACTTCGAGAGTGAGAAAAAGGAAGGAGAAAGAAGCAAGAGCCAATGCTAAAGTATAGAGAAAGAGTTTGGGAAATGCTTTTTTGGTTTATGGCCATCGTTCGACCGACGAAGAAGAAGTAATATAAAAATAATAATTTAGTTTACTTTCACTAGACACCAAGATACATAGTGGAAAAATTTTAGACTTTTAGTGCAGAGCCTGTTTACTCCCTTTCCTTCAACATATATATTTACAAATTTGTAAAAAAAATATGTCTGAGAGGAGAAGTAAAACGGCGTTCAACTAGCTCAACATTGAACATGGTAGAGACTTGTGTATTAATGTCTTTTGCTCTTGCTCCCAACTCAAAGCTTAAGTGACTCGCTCACAATCAGCCTCGCTCTTGGTTCGTTGGCTTTGGTTGTATGTTTTTGGAGTTCAGTTTTTCTGCCTGTGGCGTAGACTGTAGATGTAGAGGCTGTAGTGAATGCGTATGTATTGTATTATTACTATCAGCTGGAAAACAAGATTCTCAGAAGAGAAAGTCAAGCATTTTTATTTTTATCGAGAAACGCAGCAAAGGGAAATGTTGAGCAGAAATTTTAAGTAATTCTCTTTAAGTGACTCATCGTATCGTATGATATGGCAGGCCTTCTTTTACTAAATGATGAAGATAACCTCCAAAAGACTGCTATACGCTATAAGCTTAGCATAGAGCGTAGCACGATCATTTTCTTTCTAATGAAAATATTCCGTCTAGCTAGCGACAGCTAAGGACACGCACAAGCCTCTTTTCCCAGTTTTAATGCGACTTTACTTGCAAACGAGACGAGACAAGAGCAAGACGCAACTTTCTCTTCGAGGAAAAGCTCCTCCGAGGAAGGAACGTAAAATTATGCTTTGTGAGCTGCTACACAGCGTTACCAGACACAAGAGGAAAGGAACGGTTTAGTTTTAAGTAAGACAGATGCCTAAACAGATTCTGATGGTGGCTGGGAAAAAGCTAGTGTCATATCATATCCTAGTTTTGAACAACTAATGAGAATCTAAGTACCAAATGCTTTTCTCTTTTACTACCTTTTCCTCTTTCCTCCGAAGAGGAGAAGCTGGAGAAGGAGAGATACTTATTTTGGGAGCTTTATGGAATTTCAAAAATGCTTTGCTCTCCTCTCATCTAGTCTGCTTCTCTGGTAAAAAGTCGCCTCGTAAGTAAATGCCAGCGTACCAAAACACCCACGTGCTTTCACTTCCCGACATCTTCTTCTTTTCCTAATAGGGAAGAGATGAGATCCCTTCTTAAGTACAGAGATTGTTATGGCCATACCTTAAGTACTTAAGGAGAAAGAGAGAGAAGAGAGGGCAAGTGAAACTCTAGAAACTGTTTTATGGCATTGTGAACACAAGTTTGCATAATTTGCTCAAACATTTTGTAACTTGGACAAAATGCACAAGGAGGAGAAGGAGTGAAGTGAAGATGGGTATACTTCCCTATGGCTTTGTTTTGTTTCCTTCCAGCTGAATAACGAAAGGTTGAGAAATGAGAAGTTTAACATCAAGGAGGAGAAGGAGTGAAGTGAAGATGGGTATACTTCCCTATGGCTTTGTTTTGTTTCCTTCCAGCTGAATAACGAAAGGTTGAGAAATGAGAAGTTTAACGTGCTATTTTGTTTATGCTCTTGCTTTTCAGCAGCGAAGTAAATGTGGATGGATTGGGGAAAATTTATTTACTCATTTTGTGTATAGATTCAACGCCGTTTAAAAATGTTTTGGTGGAACAAATAAATTTAGAAACTCTAGATCAGTTGTGTTTTTATTTCACATCGTAGTATAAGTTTATTTATTGTTGTGAACGATTTTTCCGTTATTTGTATGGTATGCACCGTAAGCGTACGGAGTCTGTTTCTAAGAAAATTCTCGTCTTTATCGATGGTTGAAAATCATGTCAAATATTTGCAAGTAGCAAAATCAAGTTTGGAATTTGGCCTCAATTCACCGTTACATTATGTCTATATGTTTTGTCTATTGACTATTTCATCATTTGAAGATAGAGCATTTCTAATCGATTCTTGGAATTGATGTGGTGTAGTCGTGTATTGTTTAATTGTATGTCATGTCATTCCTTATCAGCCCTTTCAGTTGAAAGACGCTTGATAATACAATACAATGAAATTCAACCCATTGTTTAAAACATGTTCTAAAATATCAACTTCTCAAATGATTGTTTGTTGGCATTTGCCTTCGCCTTTTTGAGTTCCTATCATTATCATTATCATCATCACCTCAAGAGCAAGAGCAAGTAGTGGACATGTTTGAAGAAATACTGTTTAGATAACAAGAATTATTTCACAAGAATTCAATAGTCAATCGGAATGTGATTGTGTGACGTAACGGAATACAAAAGTAGGACGCATTGGGCTCAAAGTGCTACCTTTCTTGTTTCATTTTATAATTAGTAAATAAATAGTTATAGAGCAGAATGATGATGACAATATGTATTAGCGATAATGACATTGATGATGAATTTTTAAACATTCGAAACTGCAACTGCGTCTTACAACTTAACAAAGATCCAACTAAAAGTTACTCGGATGATCTATGGCCACAATTTATTTTATTTTATTTACATAAATGCTATAACAGCGTGGTAATGACTCACATAATCCTTTCACAAGCAACACAGTATACGTATATTTTTAATTAATTTAAAACCGGCGTTAAATCGCTTCGTGAACCTAACATCAAGTTTCAGTCAAAAACAAGTTCTACTTTCCTGATAACAAAAAAATGAGAATTACGCCACTACAAGTTAATTAAACCATACACAGCTCAATAAGCTGAAAGCCACGCTACATCTAACTAGAAGGAAGTAAGGTGTGTATAAATTACAAGGGTGAAATTTTTAATTAGTAGTTCCTAAAGCATACCAAATGCTCAAGTAAGTACTTAAAATGACATTGTAAGTCTGTCTTTGGACTTAAAAGGAAGTATAGTAACTCTCTTTTCTCAGAATGCACGCGAAGTTACTTATGCATTAAAAACAACACATAATAATTCCTATTATTGCTTCAAGCAAGACTGAGGATCATATGCAAGCCTTTTGACAGAGTAACTAACATGTCCTTTTTAAGTACATCCAAACTCCAACAAATAATTCCAAAACTCTATTTGTTTTATGTAAGTGCGCATGAATCAAGCCATTTCTTTGAAGTCTGTGTGCATTAGCAAGAAGTGGAGATGCATGAAACAAACAAAAAGTTAACCTTCTTTTTCTTTCTTTCTTCCACCAGAAAATTTTCGCTCACGCTCCAAAAACATTTTTACATGAGAAAACAAATAAAGCTCACAGCTAACAAACTCTCTCTCTCTCTCTCTGACATTACGGGTTACGCAAAAAAGTTTTAAGCTGAGACATGATGCGAGAGAGGGAAAAGGGGACAATATCGTTAATGAAATGACTCGCAACGTCGCAACGCATTTTGCTCATTATTTTAATTGAAATGAGAAGCAACTGGAGCGAATCAGTGAACATGGTACAGAGTACAAATACGGAGAATTAACAACAGAATTCATCGCACATATGAATATATCCCGGAATTTGCATAAAAACAAAACTTTAGAAAGGCAGCGACACCGAAAAAACAATAGGAAAGGAAAACACTTTGATGCTTTCTTTGTCACGCGGGCATATTTTGGAGATGATATCTTCAATCTTGATATAATACTCAGAGTTGAACAAAAAAACAAGCAAAATGTTGTGCATTTTATGCAGTTGTTTCACTTTCCTGTTTTGTTTGTTCTGTAAAAAAGTTATGAAAAAGTAAATTAATTTTTTTGTGTCTTTACAGGTGAATACTAGTTGGCGAAAATGAGACGAGCTTTGGGTGCTTTTTTCGATGTGGTTATCCCAGAATGACACCATCTGGAGACCTAGAGATAGTTTCAGACTGTGGGCGTTATTCCAGGTAAGGCCGTTTGTCTTTATCCGATTTAATTTCAATATAGGAAAAAAACTGTAACGAAAAATATTCAAGAGAAACACGACGGGAAATGGAAGTGGGCGTATTTATATGTATAAATCTGATTACGTTATATTTTTTATCTATTTTTCTTCGAGTTCAAAAGATGCACGTGCTACGTGCTCTGTTACAAAGATCAAAATGTTCGTTTTTTATTCAGTTTTTAAGAGCATTTGCTCAATATTTAAATGACTATCGATCGTTTCAAGGAAATGACAATGACGCCCTTTTTGCTTCCCTGCTAATTTGAATTTAAGAGGTCTAACTTCTAGTTTTTCATAAAACCTGTCTCATTGACACTTGCGGAAGTATTAAAACTTAAAACGATGGCAAGTATAGAACAGAGAAGGAAGAACGTAATTTTTTTTCTTCAGAAAAAATTCAGACATGAGCTTGCGCTTTTCCACTTAATGGCTATCATGCACGACCGATCATCGTGATTCATGATGAAGGTTGATGTTGATGGTAGAAATGTTCGTTTTTTATTCAGTTTTTAAGAGCATTTGCTCAATATTTAAATGACTATCGATCGTTTCAAGGAAATGACAATGACGCCCTTTTTGCTTCCCTGCTAATTTGAATTTAAGAGGCCTAACTTCTAGTTTTTCATAGAACCCGTCTCATTGACATTTGCGGAAGTATTAAAACTTAAAACGATGGAAAGTATAGAGCATAGAAGGAAGAACGTAATTTTTTTCTTCAGAAAAAAATTCAGACATGAGCTTGCGCTTTTCCACTTAATGGCTATCATGCACGACCGATCATCGTGATTCATGATGAAGGTTGATGTTGATGGTAGAAATGGAGAAGTGTTGTTAGTTGCCGAATCAGCATCGTCTATCACATCACAATCACAAGGATATTTTTCTTATTCAATATAGGTATATTGATAAAGTGTATAATCATGTTTTAAAGAGTGCCTTGGCCTGTCTACTGTCGACAAAATTTTGTGATGTGCGATGCAGCAATTAATATTTCAGAATTTGAATAAAACTGTGAAAAATAATAAGAATTTACTTTATATACCTTTAGAAATATTTCCTGAAACGGCGTAGAAGCCTTACATACTTTTTTGTTCAGTTTAAATCTTTCTGCTTACTTTAACATAACGATGATTCCTCCGTTTTAGCAACTAAAAAAGTATTCTTTTATTCGAATTTCTTCGAAGAAAAGTCTTTTGTACGAAGTGCTCAGCTATAGAGAGTTTCTTTTCTTATTTCATTTCTTCGTCTTTTCCTCAACTAAAAGAGATGAGACAACAATAAAAGGAGCAGAAAACTTCCATTTTGTAGACACATCATATGCATACAAATGGCTACGATTATCTCCAGAAAATCCAATGAATGAGCAGTGAGCACACTGAGCAGGAGTCTAAGAGCTACACTTTCCATTCTGTTTCTATATATATAATATGCCGTTTTCTCTATTCACATTCAAAAGAGGAGGATCAGAAATAAAAGAAAATAAAAGAAATGAGAAAAATGCTCGTGTGTGACATTCACCAACACATTCTACATTCCTGAAAGTTTCCTCTTAAGCCATTAGCGAGAAAATGGAAAGGATTGGTGTGTTACGTTAATGGCAGGTTTTTTTTATTCTTGTACTTTTGAAACTTCGATAATAGTGATGTGATGCTATGTATACCATGCCACGCAGTGAAAATCGCTTATTTGTGGAGTTAAAATACCAGAAATGAAGGTTTATAGGGAGAATCTAAGTACCTATTCGACGTCAACACGTGCATATAAGTACGAATGAGAGAGAAGGACACATTTTCGTTTCGCATCATCATCATAATAATTGTTATAGGTATTGCTTATAATCATGCAAGTGAGGTTACCAATCTCGTCATGCTCTAAAAACTTGATTGGTGGGATTACTATAGCTTAACCCTACCAATACGAGTACTGATAATTGATCTACATGGACGTTGTTTAATTAAAAATTTAAAAAAATGTTTTGAAAGGCGCCTAACTTTGCTAAATTTGAAATCCAGGAAGAATCGTTTAATAACGTATTCGATTGGTTTTTTTGGATACTATATTCATTCTTCATAGATACAAGGCTAAATGATCACCGTGATTTGAGTATAATTTGAAAGGTTAAAGAGCATATTGACCTACTAAACTAGGAGAGAATCGTATGTCATGACACACGTGCAGAATATTAAGAAAGTGACCTACTATAGTGATGCTTATATAGTATCAAATTCAATATAAATATTAAGGAAAATGATATAATATCTACTATCTACTCTAGCAATATAATATCACCCAAGCCAAACCAAATATTTCTTCCAACCAACTTCCAGTAATATCTCTCTTTGCCATAATATCGCTTCTCTCCCGGGAAAAAAGTCTTAAGGAAGGCAATAAATTCCCGTGAGAAGAATATGAGACAGCTTCAGAGCGGAAAGAAAAGTAGTTTTTTTGTTCCTCCTATATTGTTCTATTCACCAAAATATGAAAAATGCTTGTGTGTTTCCTATACTATTATGGTATGCAACTAATGACAAAAAAGGACGTGGACGTGGTTTTATTTTGGTATCAGTCATATGCCACACACTATCATTATTATTACCAAGGATTATTGCCATCCATTCCACTTCTATTCTTTATAATAAAGGTCTCAAATCTCAACCTCGACTTCTCTCGAGTCTCGAGCTCTAACATTAGGAAATAAATTGGAGGATGCGAAGATCTTATATAAAATTCTCATTTGAGACTTCGTCTTCATCTGAAATGCTCTTTAGCTTAACCTTTTTTACTAACTATAAAAATTCGTAGGTAATAACATTTTTCCTTTACGCAACACAAAAATAGGTAGATAAAAAAGAGTAATGTATTGTTCTAAGAGGAATTTCAACACATACGGATATATATACGAATGTAGTATTATAAATGCTTCGTTTGATGTGTACACTGCACACCGCTCACCTTTTCCCTCATATATTAATTCTCTTTTTGTTTTCTGGTCTAGAAAGAGACTACCACATTAGTGAAATAACATAGAGACGCAACACAAAAACATGTGGTAAAAATAGAAACAAAAAGAAAAAGATCTTCCTTTCTTTCTTTGGAGAAAGTGAGTCATATTTTGTTGCAAAAAGGAGAAGTAGTAGTAGTACATCCATTAAATTTATATTTCTACATTAGTATCATCAACTACAACGCCGTATAAAAAAGAACGAGAGGAAGGAAGCAAAGTTTAAGTTATAATGTTTTTTCTTAGATACACACAAGTCGTTGAAAGGAACACGTGTTGTTTGATAAATGATATCTCATCCCATGACTTCCTTCCTGTCTTGACTTGCACTTTTTCCCTTCTCTTTTTCCAGTTTCTGGGCGATACCAAGCGGTTGGTGGAGAGCGACTACAGTAATTGCTGGAAGTGGAGCAATGCTGTCACTCCTCGTAGGACTTACCGCAGCAGCATCCTGCTTCGTATCTGATGTCCTTAACTCGAGTTCAGCAAGTATTCGCAGGGACCTTGCAGTTTTTCTCAGGTTTGTGAAGAAAAAAAATATTCTCTTTTTCTTTCTCTTTTTTAGTACCTCTCTAGCTCTCTAGCGTGCTGGGAATCTTCAGACTTCAACTCATGACTGCAGAAGAAGCGGGAGAGTTTAATAAGCAAAGCATTTCCTAGTCTTGAGCTTAGTTTTAGTTGTATTTTGTATTCCCCTGAAATTTTGAGACTGTGCTACTGAAGCTGAGAGAGATACGTGTACCACAGGAATTTTTGGGAGAGGGATACACATTTAATGCTATGCAGTCTCTCCAGCACAAGTACAGAAGCCAACATACGTCTTCTTTTTGCGTAATTTAATTTGTAATACTAGTCACTTGACTTGCTCTCGTTTTGAGGTGCCAGCTGCGTTGTACGACTTACAAGTCTCAACTCTTTTCTACTGTTCCATTCCTTGTTTAAGTTAACCGCTGACCGAGCGAAATATATAAAACATATATATATATATATATATATATATATTCAGGCGTATAAATTTAGTGTAGGTACTACATGCTATGGATTTCAATACTGTTATATATATTAGATGTTCTGGTCAAAGTTAGATTTGTATTTGGACATGATGACAACCAACTTGTCGACAGACAACTGGGTTTTGCTAATGCTGAAAAAGATTATTATGAGCCAAATCCAAGGCTACTCCAAAGAAGTGAAAAGAAAGAGAGTATAGTTAATGTTTCACAATGGATAAAACGATGAAAGGAAACAATGCTAGAGTTTTGGAAGAAAAGACAGTTGGCCGTTGGCCTTGTGGATAGTATTCTCTTACATAGACTTTCATATGCATTCCTCTCTAATTGCATTTCTTATCCCCCAAGTCACTCACAAAAGTCAGTCAATCAGTGTCACGAGAGGAGATATTGTCTATGCGTGTGTAGCAGTTAAAAAACTGCGTTTCATGAAATGAAAGGATATTAGCTTGCGTGTTTTCTTGAATTTGTTGCGTTGATGAATCTAATCAGGAAATCAAATCAGTTAGTTTCTTAGTTTGATTATAAAACATTTTTTGATGTTGATAACGATGACTTTTCATCTGATTTTC
>JAANSM010003190.1:0-13393 GCA_036850725.1 Orchesella villosa | reverse complement strand
TAAATGCTTTTTACATATTCCATTACAAGATTTGTGTTTTGTATTTCAAGTTTATATAAAACTTCTGATATTATGTTCCTGCGACTTTTTGGGAATTTTCTGATACTGATATTGCTGCAAATTTAAGCTTAAACTCTCGTCCCTTCCAATAAAGCAAACCCTGGTTTAAATTTTCAACATATTTTGCAATGTCAATTAGAAAAAGTTATTTAGTTGTGTACAATTCCCTGTTAAATTTAGGTTTTCTGATAACATTTTGAAAAAATTAAATGTTTCGGCGAAATTCATAATTTTGTTAATAATTCTTAAAATCAAGTTTCGGCTTAATTTAGAGTTTTTTTGGTAAATGGTAACACTAGAAAAAATGACAATATTTCGAAAAAAATTAAACTTTCCGCTAAATTAGTAACATTTCAAGTAGTAACGTTTAGAAAAAATTACAAATGTAAGGTTTGGCAATATTAAGAAAAACTTATACTTCAGGCTATATTTCGATTTTTGCAATATTTTGGCAAAAAAGTATCTTCAAAAAAATTTTTTGAAGAGTTTTTTTAGTAACATTCAGAAAAAATTACAAATTTGAGCTAAATTTATAAATTTTTTGTGAAACATTTAGAAAAAATTACAAATTTTAGCTAAATTTATAAGTATTTTGGGGAAAATCCAACTGTCGGCTATTAGAAAGTTTTTGGCAATATTAGAAAAAATTACAAATTTTTAGCTAAATTTATAAATATTTTGGGAGAAATCCAACTGTCAGCTATTAGAATTTTTTTGGCAATTTTTCGAGAAAAAAAATTTAACTGTCGGCTTTCAGAAATTTTTTGGAAATATTTAGAAAAAAAGATTCAACTGTCGGCTTTCAGAAATTTTTCGGGAATATTTAGAAAATAATTCAACTGCCGCCAATTTGAAATTTTCCATTTCTATTCCCTTCCCCGTTTTTTCTTCCCTTCCTCTTTTCTCTTCCCTTCCCTTTTTTCTTCCCTTCCCCTTTTATCTTCTCTTCCCCTCTTCTCTTCCCTTTTCTTCCTTTCTTTCTCCCCACTTCCCGATTTTGAAGGTGAAATTCTGACCCCGCCTTCCGCGGGGCCAAAATTTCCCGGTATCTAGGATACCCAGATACCTAAAATTTTCCACCACCGTAAATGGGTCATCTGTCATATCAATCAAATCGCATAGAATATGGTCGTATGTTGTTTTTGTATGGTCATGTGGTTGCTTGAAGATACGACTCATAAACAAAGAGAATACAGAAGTCTATCATATAAAGATGAAATAGAGTACTGGACGTTACCATATAGGAAATACGGCGAAGAATAATTAATTGCCATTGAAAATTCTAAAATAGGAACCAACCAAAATTCACTTCTGAAGAAAAAAACAGTCAATTCTGGAATAATCCTCTTTTTTGAGTGTTTTGCGTTTCCAAAAAAAAAGATTTTGTGATTTGAATTACTTAGAAGAGATTTAATTCTTATTTTCACATTGGAACCCGAAATTGTAAAAAGGTGTAACAGGTTACGCCTTTGCTACGAAAGTTTAAAATGTATGACAAATGGACAAAGGTTTAATTTGACATCGAACCAGCTGTAAAACAACATTACTTTTGAGACGGGGTTTAACTTATCATCAGAGAGTTCAATCAATTAGCAAAGGTAAAAAACATATAATTCGAAAAACTTGTACTTTTTATGTATATTTAACAGAAGTATTTCTGTTACGAACTTGCATTTTATAGCTTTTATCTAGAAACAAAAGGACTTTTTTGACCGATCTTAAGTAAAATGTCTCCTGTGGGAGTTTCAAAAATTAGTATTGGCGTTGGGCAGCAAGAACAGGGGAGGTCATCGACCCCTCCTTTGTGGCTCAGGACTCTATATACACTAACAATATTATTTTGATTTTTTGGTTTCTGAGTGGTTACCCTCTGTGGTTGCATATCAATTTAACGCTGGCGTTTGATTTCGCAAGAAAATTGGGGCTACTTTATATACTCAGTTTCATTAAATTATAGTTTAAAAATTTGATGTAGACCGCTCTTGCCCAAGGCTTGATTTCGCAATGATTTAAAAAATACACACGGTGTGTAGTAGGTGCCTATCCCATACCTTTATTTACCAGGCCGAACTTCATCTAGGATTAACTTTGTTGAGTTGAACCATTACAAGTGCGTATATTGTTAATTTGAATAAGGAAACTTAGTTACTTACCGTAATGTTTTGTTCACCAAATCTCTGATGATTTGATCATCTTCACAGAAAGTAGCATAAACTCGGCTTCCTTCATTTTCACTTAATAGTTCTTTCCACCCAGCTTCTATAAACGCCAGTTGCAGCTTGCCCCGTAGCTTTACAACCATTTCCTTCCGAAAATTCCACCCTAATTTTGTGGGAGAATGGGCTTCAGAAGTATTAGCCATTTTGGTTCTACCTGCTTGTTTACTATTTCTACTATCACACCAAAATGCCTAACAATAAAAATGTAGATTTTTTCAGATTTTGAAATTAAAACGTGATATTAAGCGGGAAAAAATTCGCTAAAAAAATGTGTGAATTGCTTGAAGGTAAGAACCCAACTAAAGAGGTGAGCCTCTGTGGCTCCCAGTTTACTTCCCTGTTTTTCGCCTGACGACAAATATCAAAGTTTACTGTAAATTTTGATGTGTTTACTTTTACAATGACACACAGAAATGCTTTGAATTTTCTGCTATGGGATCATGTTTGTTCGCTTTTATTTACTTTTATATATCAATCAATTTTTGTAAACATGGGAAAATCCAGGGAACTATTATATTTGTAATGTTCGTGCATAATCCGTCGCTCGGCGTCATGCGTTAACGGGATCGTACGAGCTGAGAAGATCAGAGTTGTTCAATCCCAACTTTTTGGTAGTCGGATTGTGGATTACGGGATTATGGTTTTAAATACTATGGATTGGGATTTTAGCATGGAATTTTTGGCCATTTCTTGTCGATTGGATTATGGATTAATTCGAAGTCCATTATCTGAGATTGAGATTTCGGATTCTGGATTACATAATCCATAATCCGATTAAATGGATTCTTATATGCATATTATTTGCTTACATATTCCTCAATGAGTGTAATTAGCATGATCTTATTCGGTTACGCTCAAAAGATATCCATATATCATCTTCAGTCGACGTTGTAAATTAATTATTAATGTATGTGCAACTTTCAAAATGTATGAATCGGAAGTTGTGTCTACATTACGCTGGACTGCCTTAACAAGAAAATATAGTACACATATTATTTATAAAAAACTTTGCACGATATTATGGCAATGTACTACTAATCTAGGGTTGTCTATTGACATGGTTTTCACCATTGCTACACGATATGACGAAATAAGTTTGCTATTAGAGTTGTATATACATAAATTACGGTGTTTTAGACATCTTCTTGCGAAAAGAAATGCGAATACATTGTACTTTGCCGTCAACATCTACGTTTCTAGTTGTGACGACTTACAAAAGGTTGCAAATGGTAATGCTGAGCGTAATTTAATCCAACAATCCGGGATTACGGATTATGAGGATTCCTTTTTTCCACTTTTGCATTGATTATGGATTATGATATCACAGCTAGCCTATCGGGATTGTGGATTAAGGATTATCAAAAAGAAAACTATAAGCTTGGATTGGGAGTATGGATTACAATCCATAATCCCAATCCCGTAATCTGATTACCGTAATCCGGGATTGTGATCAACTCTGGAGAAGATGCTGCATGCATTTAACTATACTACATGTAGTATTTAGTCCAGATAAACTTAGATTGACCGACAACTTATTTATTACGACTACAAACATATTTTACATAGATTCGCTACAAAAACATGAACTTCTTACAAATTCTTTCATCAAATAGCTGTATTATGCAGACGTATTAAATTGCAGGTTTTGATTTCCACATCATCACGTAAAGATGACAAATAACTCAAAGGGTGAAGAAATCCAATGTGCACAAACAGATGTGCAGACCATGGGCAATAACCTGGTAGAATTCTGAATGGATTCGTCTTTCCAACTTGACTACTTACGATCAACGATTATATACAAACATTGTTATGCGCAAAAGTTTGCTCGTGATTGAAAAACAAAGTGTTTGCTTCCTCCTGTAAACAACTATTACTTCCTCATCTGCATTATTTGAGAAATGAAATGGAGCTGCTATGTTGTTTGCATTAACGGGTTTTCCATCCTGGCCCCAATTTTGTTTACAGCAATTTTAATTATGTGTGCACAGTTGTACACAAGAATTTACGACGTATTTTGGGGCTTATTGCAAAGCCTCGCGTGTGTAGAAAGCAAACACTACATTCAACCAAAGTAATTTTAATCGGGGAAAACTGTCAGGTTATATTTTGTTGATTCTAAAGCTCCGTTTAATAAACGGCGTGCGCTTCTTTAGCTATCATACACATCAATCTGAAAACAACGTGTGTGGTCATCTATGGCAATGATCTCGAGATAGACCATTCTTTATTCTACTCTTTCTACAAGGACAGGAACCTACGCAAAAACTGAAAACGTTTACTTAACCATTGGCAAAACGTTTGTATTATCAATTTGTTTGTATGCATGTATGGCAGTTTGTATGTAAGCTCTTGTTTTCGTTGTCAGTTTGTATTTCTCAGAAAAATTTTTGAGTACAAATTCGAATAAGCTATTTTTTTATGAACGATTATAAATTTACTGTAGGGTTTATTCAAATATTTATTGAATTTCAGTACATATGATGGATACAGGTCTCTTGAAAAACTTGTCATTTGATTGCAAACATTTACGTCCGCAACCTTTCCAACTGATGGAGTATTATGTCATCAAAGCTTAATGAAAACGCGGAAGTGTTAGCTTAAGATTGACAATACGTATTCGGATTTATTAATATTTTACTCATGACCTGTTGGTCTATTTGTCATGAACACACTTGACTCCGCAATACAGTGGACAAATGTTCATCTGGATTAATAAAGAAGTGTAAATCGTGGCGATGAACTCGAGATTGTCCTCATTTTGGTATACTTTTGCAACATGTGTAGGCAGATAAAAGCTCATGCAAAAACTGAAATGTTTACCTTATCATTGATAACTCCCATATAATAATGAGTATGAATATGAATATGAATCATTGATAACATGAACATCCTTATCCTGTTTCTTACCTGCAGAAGCTGTATGGAGATGGAGATTCATAAGCAATGGGTAGGCAGCATAATCATTAGCATTAAGAATGGATTATCATTGGTTTCTTTCATGCGCAAGCTGAATGGTAATGGGCAAGCAATCAAAAAATATAAGGGAGAAAATGGCAGTGAATATATTTTGTCATATTTCTTATCAATAAATTGTTTGTGCTAATTTGATTAAAGCCCAGAAACTGAAAAGGTAGGTATATAAATATACATAGTTGTAAATGGGAATCTCTCCATCTCGCTACAACCCAAAAAAAAGCATGAAGAAGCAATTCCATTTAACATGCAAGCATAAATCAGGGGAAAATATATTTTTAGATGAGTTCTTATCCTGATTGAAAGTTGTCCTTTATCTAATTTGTTTCTCTTTTTTCTCAGGGAATTCAAGGATTGTGAGGAGGTCTATTGGTAAGCCACCTCACACACATTGATACTTATTTTGTGCATAAGTTTTTGGTTATTACGAGAATGCAGAAATGGTGCTCATTTCTTGTTTCGTTTGATTCTCCTCTAATATCTCCTCATGGAATCGCCACAATTATTGACATTAGAGAAGAGACGTTTTGGCACATAACGTGGCAAGCACCACCAGAAAAATATTACAAGCCAGTGGCACAAACTGTCATTATTCGAAAATCTTTCATATAATGAGGACAAAACAAAAGCTATGAATTCAATGTGCAGTACTGGAAATGTGGATATTATGAAAGTTGTTTGGGAAGATCAGTTCTTCATTCAATGAAACCTCCAAAATTGCAGATACAGCAATGTGTAAACGATAGTATATTATTATTAGGATTTTTAGTTAATTGGCGATCACTTTCTTTTGCATCTCATCCACATTTTCTCTACAGAACGAAATTTAGGTTTACGAGTAAAATATGTGTAACAAAATGTTTTTCTTGACAGCATTAATAAGCCAATGTTTAAACTAAGAATTTGTTTATAAATGAGCTGTAAAACAATTTAAAAAATGAAAAATTAGCCGTCAATAATGTGTATGGACGATCAAAAGTACAGGCGATAATTTTGTGTAGTTGGTCAAAAAACTGGTGCTCAAATGTAGGGGCGATCATCTTACAATGTATGTCAACAGATTTATTTTCTATTCTATAACTAGCTCCGACTCAATTGCAATATTTTTACCGTAAGTACTAGGAAAAAAACTTCCACAAAATATCTATTTACATTAACATCCATTATTAAGATGTCCAAAGACAATAACGTCCAAAAGTAAAAAAAAGTGTAAAGGCAAAAACGTCGAACACAAAAACGTCTAATCTACACAAGCATGTAAACTAAAAACACTATTTGTACATCGATGCATCGGAAGTTCTTGATTGGTCGTGTTTAGACACTTTTAGTGTTGGACGTTTTAGTTAATTATATATTTCTGCTTGACCGTTTTTTAAATTGGATATTTTTGTTTTGGGTGTTGCTTCTCATTCTCACTTTTACGGAATAAGTGCTTACAATGTTTATTAATTTTTTTCAAATTTTCATTTCCAAATATGTTGACTTCAAACGATGTTTCATTAATTGTATATTATTATTTTTATGATAATATCCAAATAATGCCAAGTATGGTTTAGGTCGATATGAGATGAACCTTATGGATGGAGCCATATATCCAAGAATTACCATGTACAAAACATTTAACATTTTGCCAGGTCGGAATGGAAAGTATTTCAAATGAGTAATTTACTTGATTGAGCCCATTCTGAATAATTATCCGGAGACATGATTCCCATCTTTGTACGTATTAACATCTTATAAGTTATTGTTACATAATTTGAGTGATACAAGAAGTATTGCGGTCAAAATGGCTGTGGCAAGAATGCTAACCTCAACGGCCTCTCTCAAAAAATTAGTAGAGCTACAATGTTGCGCTTGTTGATTGTTTGTCTGATTGTTGTACATTGTTGTCAATATTTCATCCCGAATTTTTTGATAAACTTGGAGTTAGTCTTTCTGTAAGGTTCATTTCCGCAAAGTTGTACTGAGAAGCTACTAAAAAGGACAGTTCTGCTTTGAATTTCTGCACAGTTGCTTCCGACAAATTTTGATGTACCTGTTTTAATTCTGTTGTTGTATGAATTTTTGTCGCCTTTTGATTAAGAACTCTTGTGTAATCTTCGCAAAGTTTTGCAATTGTATATTCAATTTTTGTTGTTTCCTCAGCTACTTTTCTATGATCAGTTAATGTAGAGAAGTACATTCCTTTAATTTTTTCCAAAATCTGCTCACGATAGCCATTTTTAAATGCAGAGTTTCCTGGTTTTTCTGCGCCGTCGTATTCATCTAATAACTTGTGGGTAGTCTTAGTGTGAAAGGATTGGAGGGTACTTTCATCGGTCGCGTTGAACGAATTGATTTCCATAAAAGTTGTCAGCTTACGTTGGTATTTGCGAGAGAATGTTTTCCAACATCTCGTTCATGAATGTAATGCACTGTTCCCGATTTTTTATTGCTTTCTAAAACTGTGATTAGAAAGGCGTCTGTTTCAGCTTTTACAAAGGATGTCAACTCTTTGTCTTCATTGCGTACACATTGCTCCATTATAAATGACCTGTTTTCAAAAACAATTATTGAAGTTAACGAGTTTAAGATCCAAAAATTAGTTCAGTTGTACAATTAGAAATTATAGTGTTTAATTTGAATAATAGCTTTTAATTACCGTAATGTTTTATTCGCTAAATCTCTGATCATTTGATCGTCTGCGCAGAATTAAGAATAAATGCCATTTGCATTATTATCCCCCAATATATCTTTCAAATCTTCCTCTATTTACGCCAGTTGCAGCTTGCCCCGTAGATTTGCTACCGTTTTCTTTCGAAATTCCCACGGCGATAATGTAAGAAAACGGGCTTCAGAAGTATCAGACATTTTGGTTATTCCTGATTGTCTAGTATTTTTAATGTTGCAGTTTAAAATGTAAATCTGTATTTAGAACGTGATAATTGAGCGGAAAAAATAAACTAATAATCGTCGGTTCTTTCCAGTCTAGTTTCCTGTTTTACCCTTGGGGACAAATATCAAAGTTTAATGCAAAATATTGAATAGTTTACTCTAATAATAATGACGTATTAAATTTTTAAATTTTCTGCATTGGGATCATGTTTGTTCAGTTTTATTTCCCACCATTCATTACTCATTACTTTCCTTTTACAAAACGTGAAAATCCAGGTAAACGGTTATCGTAGCAATGTTTGTTAATTAATCATCAGTTGGCGTCATGCACCAACTGAATCGTATGACCAGAAAAATTTGTCATATTTACGTTGCCAATCTGTATTTATGCAATTATTTTCGGGTACAAATCGGATTTAGCTAACTGCTTTTTTAAACTGAACGACTATGGATTTATTGTCACCTTTTGGTAAATATTTATTGATTTCGAGTGCATCTGCATTTGTACAACGGTTCCATCGAAACGAGGATGAAACCGGTCAAAGCCTAATACAAATATTATGATAACACAAACACTGTTTGCTATAAATTGACACAACCTAGTTTTGCTTTCATGTATTATAAATCATGACCGGTTGGCTTCTTTGGCATGTACGCAATTGACTCCGCAATACTGAGATTTCTAACTGTATCATCGTGGTTTATAAATTTTCGTCTACAAATAAAGAAGTGTAAAGTGAGACGATGCCCTGGAGATTGTCCTCGTTTTGGCTTATTATTCCAACGTGTGTACACATATTTAAGCTCATGGAAAACTGAAATGTTTACGTAATCATTGATAACTTTTGTGACTTCGTCGCCAGTCTGTATTTATACAGTTTAGTTTTGGCTTCAGAAATAGGTTGCGGAAGATTGTTGACCTGGACTGGATATAAAGCGTGATGTTTTGCATCATGGTCATCAACCTGGTAAAATTGGGGATGAAGTTGTTTTTCTCGTTTGGCATATTTATTTATTGTAATAAAACACCGTTATTTTCTTTGGGGTACGAAAATTTGTTGATTCATCGGGAATTGTATTTGGGATCTGAAATTGAGCAGCTTTTAGTAAAGTATGAAATGCCACGAGAAACTAGGCATAATCTTGAAACAATTTAATTATGCCAGTTTTAGGCGTTGGAATACCGATTAATTTTGGAGAATTGCATTTGAGTCATTTGGTGTGGAATGCACACTGATCTGAAAATAAATACCTATCGTACAGGGTAATGATCTCGAGTGAGATCGCCAATCTCAATCGAGTATCAATTCTCCAACTCGCCGACGAGTGCAGAGATAGTGAGCTTTTACAAACACTGACGTGTTTATTTAATCATTCCGCATTGGTACAAAAATTGTTTGCGTTTATTCTATGCCAGTCTGTACATATGCATTTCATTTATATCAATAATTTTGAATTAGCTTTCTGGTTGAAAAATACCAGTGAATCTAACGCATTCAATTTTTCCTTGCACGACTGCACTTGCTGGTAGATTTGTGTCAAATATTTATTAAATTTAAGTGTGCATTTTTATGTCCTTTTTGTAATTTCTTCTATTACTACATTGTAACTAAATGCCATTTTGTCACCAAAAATTTGCATCACTAACCACTTCTTCAATCGACAATTGTTTTATGAAAGCTTGATGCAAACATTGAATTGTTTATTTATATTGACATATTGTACGATTTACTGTCGATTACACATTCCCAGTTGGTCATTTTGTCATACATGCATTCGTATTCGTCCACAAGCACACCAAAAATGTAAAATAATAATAAAACGCTTATCTCCGCAATGGTCGTTCTGGTGGGTCGTTCTCCGCAAGAAGTGGAGCGTGTGAGAAAAACAAAATGTACAAATAATGTTCACTGCATCGTATATAATCGTCAGTCCAGAAATTCCATGACCCAAATAGTCTGATTTGGATATTGAAAGCCGTTACCTATTATATATATATACAATTATTTTACTGAATAATTTCTTAAAATAATACAATTGCTAAATTTTTCACTTGATTACTTATTGTGTTCATTTTTATTAATCATCTTGTGAATTATGGTGTTTTCTCGTCATGATCCTTAAGAACCTAATAATCAACACAGATGCGACTACACGGCATTAGAATTTAGTACAAACGTGTCAGTTGTCATTCACAAAGTAATATTTAGTACGAAGGCATTTGATATTATATAAAATTTTGGAAAATAATGCCTTGTTCAGTTTAGATGTATATGAATGTTTTTTTAATTTATCATGATTTTTCTCACTGACCGGTAAATCAGTGAGAAAAACACGCTGATGTTTCAAGGATTGTTCGTAAACAAAACGACGCGACGTTAGGTGGATCGTATAAGACAAACCATTTATGCATTTCGTTATTTAGCATTGTGAACAAGTTGTAATGATGAACAAAATTGAGGACAACCTCGGGTTCATTGCCTTCCATTAAACTTTTTTGTTCATACATTAAATTTGCTCAACATAGTTGTGGATGAAGTCCAATGTAGATATGACAAATAGATCCACCGGTCATCAGTAAAATGGCACTAAATAAATAAGTAAATCAATAAGTGTATCATCTCCTTATTTGGAAAATCAACCAAGTTTATCCAAATATCTTTCAGTTTCACTTAAATGGGTGTTTATGAGAACTGTGCAAAATATTCGTTACACGTTTATTATTTCATGACAATGAATTTAAACTTGGTAATAATCATCCTAGCAAGTAGAGAGTTAAGAACATTGAAGTCTTTTCAATTCTACAAATTCAATTTTAAGTCAATGTTTAAACCGTTTACAAAGACAATTAGTACAAATTAAACACTGTAAGTAATCACGGGAAATTCTTTGCAAAACATAATTTTAATGAAATTATTTTTCAGGATCCAGGTAACGCCTTTTTTCTCTATAAACAAAATGCACAAATACAGATCAATCCATCAAATCCGGCATCAAATATACGCAAACAATTTTTGCAACCATGATTAACGAAGTATTTGTTTGCGTGAGTTTGTTTGTACTTTGGGTAAATGTTTGTAGAAGCTTACTATTTTTGCCCACGTAGGCGAGTTGGAAAAGTTCCACAAATAAGACGAACGTGCTCGAGATCATTGCCCAACACCATTGCTATTTATTTTCCGATCGATTTGCATTACATGTAATGACCCGAATGCCGCTCTTAAAATTTGTTCTTGTATTCCAACACCTAAAACTGCTTTAAGATTTTTTGGCAAAACATCATGAGTGTGCAATAATCCTATTCATTTTGTGGCGTATATTTATTGTAGACAAAAGAGGAACGTCATAGGTTGCCCAAATTATGTATATTGGCAGTGTGAATAAATTAGCGCAATGAGACATGCATTGTTTTTACTGTATCACTGTACCGTGTTCGGTACTTTGCACTGTACAATGTACATCACAGCTTACACCAAAATAACTCAGATATGCTGGTGGATATTGTTTTGCTTCCACTCGAATTGATGCCCTACTTTAAACGTTAAGCCGGTTAAAATTATTAAACAGTCTCTAGAATTATTAGCTGTGTCGTGGGAGGAGCTATAGATTGCGACAAAGGATGTGTATTCTACAGTGAAATTGAAATTAGGATGGGAAGTGATAATGGTAAGTATTAATGATAGCTTATTGTATCAGAGATGGTCTTATGACGAGACGAAATAAATGCAAGATGGGATGCCCACACGTGTCCAATTTGCAAGTTGTTTATTTTATTTTATAATCTGTATACCTCAAAACAGTGCATTCAATTTCAATTTCAAAACAGCAGGTATTTCATAATTTGTATCATCTTATCTCAGCGCGTATAGATTAAGAATACACTAGCTTAATTTTTGCCTTCTCAGCCAATCGGTTGATATCCTGCAAATAACGGGAATTACCAACCAACCTCATTTCCAAAATATTCCGTGCATCATTACATACACTTAAGGACTTTTGATACAGTTTCATAAAATACAAAGTTTCACCAATATCAAGTAATATTTGAGACAATTCGTTATCAGGTCCACTCCAATGTTTTATTATTCTATCATAAACTTCATATGCAATATTAGTGGCAGTGTCATATTCGCCTACATTATAAAGACATGATGCTACTGTAATAAGTGCACCGGCCCAAGAAATACTATTGTCAACTTTGTGCTTATTATGTTCATATACTTCATTTAACTTCTCGATTGCCTTCACAAGATCGAGTTCTGGGGTATCTATGTGATCAAAGCTTGAAGAAGAGTTTTGAAAACCTTTTGACATTCTAGAAAGAAAATTTGCAAGTCCAGCTAAAGCTAAAATAGTTTTCCAGTGATTGAGTCCATTTATATCTTTCTGCCTTTCGAAGCTAAATCGTAGATTAGCTGCACCGCTGCACCTACCTAGCTTCTGTAGACTAAGGGCTAAACGGTGTTCAACAGAGAGTATTTCAGATTCAGAAAACTCTTCGTTTCTGTTTTGAAGGTAAATAGGGACAAGCAACCACAAAATTTTGCAACAGTTTTCTAAATTTCCGCTGCCAAAGTCTATCAACGCAATTTGATATTTCGTTCTGATCATATCAACGTCGTTTGGGGCTACTTCATTATTTTCTAATATTTCAACAAATTCCTTTCCTAAATTTCCGGCTCGAACAAATTCTCTCTTGGAATACAGTATTTGTAAACATTTCCATGGTAAACTTTTGAAAAATAAAACACCAGATGGACCACTAAACTGGGGATTTGAATACAAAAGTTGTGCAACACTTTTCAAAAAATCTATTCCACGAAGACTTTGCTGATTGAAATTCATTTCTTGAAATATGTCGATTCCATTGAAATTGATTGGTCCTGTATTTATGTTCTGAATAATATCAAGAACTCCAGTTTGATTGCTTTGTTGTAAGGCCAAAATTAAAGGTTTATATGAATCTTTCCTCTTCATAAGAATTTGATAGAACTTCATTGCCTTTTCTACTTCATTTTTTATAGAATTCTAAGGAAGATATAAAAAGTTAATTAGTCATATATTCTATCACTGTTTACTTTTGTAAACTCACGCGAATTTCAAACTCAAAAATTGTAGATAACTTTTTTACCAGATGAGCTACATCTTCATCACTGAACACCAGGGAACTCCATTTGGGTGGGTTTTTAATGTAAAATCCCCAAAAACCCATTTTCGAGGGGTTTTGGACTTTTATTGACTTTTGGGTTTTTATGCCGTATAAT
>JAANSM010003189.1:0-13394 GCA_036850725.1 Orchesella villosa | reverse complement strand
CGAATCAATAAACATAAATTCATCGTCATCAATGGGAATCAGATATTATGTAATATAGTAATAAACCTAAAGGATGGCGCATGATCAATAATCATACACTATATGAGTATTACAGCTTTCTTAACATTAATCCTATTATCTACTAGTATCTACCCTTGATGGTTTAAACTTAAAGCTAAATATTTCATAGGCTTTGAAAAAGCTTTTGCAATAATAATAGCAATCCTACACCGAAACGTCAGCTTCCTCCATTATTTTATTGTTACTAGCACTTTCAGTTTCATCATTAAACTTGGAAAGCACTTCATCAAGCACGGTGAAGAACTTGGCATGACTTGGATTATTCCTGGCTTTCACAGTTTCTTCTGGTCCGAATTTTTCCGCTAAGGAAGCCAAATACTCATGGGCAACTAAAGCGATGTATGTGACAGAGTCGAATTCAACACCATCTTTAAGCTGCACTCTTATTACCATGTCTGTTTCCTTATCTCTCTCCTCCTGGAGCATTAATTTTGAAGCTGTGGTGACAGGGCGTACTATTGCTTCCGAATTGATGCGGGTAATTTTAGTATGGCAAAAACCAAGTAGATGAAGGGAAAGAGCAAAATACTCTAATGAATTGGATCTTGAAATCGCCTCGGTACAAACTGTAAATTTTGGGTAGAGTTCAAGGAGGAATTCGATCACTTGCTCAGCGTGACGTCCTGCAAAAATATTTAGTGAAGAATTAAAGGTCATAGTCACAAACAGTTTTTTAAAAAGGGGCTAAAGTCTGTCGAATTACACTTACTCAGTACTTCCTGACCGTTAGGAGCTTTCTGAAGCACTGCAAGGCTTGCTAAACCATTTAATACAGCTTGCTGTACATGACCTTCGGGTATGGGGATGTCGATTTCATCTGCATTTAGATAGTGGTCATCAGTCTGACAACCGGCTGAAGGACCAGCTGGTCGTTCCCTGGTACTCGTTAGTTTCCTTCCTGCTGTGTTTGGAGATTTCGGAGTTTTAAGTAGTTCCTTCAGCCCTTCACATAGTGATGGAACAAATTCCGTTTCACAAAACGATCCATAGTTTTTGGTCAGCTGTGCTAATTTTTCTTCCTTATCTGCAGCAATTTCTGAAGAGGATGATGCCGGCACATTGCCAGCGTTGTTTTCACTTTTACGTACATCATCATCATCCTCTTGGTCATCTGGAGTAAGACATTCCAGGAACGTGAAAAACAGCATGATAACGTTTCCCAAAAGTAGTGCTGTCAAATATACGAAATGTCATGTAGCTTGGAGGAATACTTCACAATAAATTAATATTAATATAATAAACAAATAATTCTGGATACCATTTCTTGAACTAGACATGATAAAATTGGCACACCCCAGAAAACTAGATGACTGAATCAAATCCTTCCACTTTTTAACTTGTGCCACTGTCTTAAGATACCATACAATTCGTCGAAGAACTGAAAAAACCTGTATCAAAATGGATACATCGGTGACTTTTGATGACAGATAAACTACGCGTTCCACTAATTGAAGTGATGAGTCGTGAACAGTGAAATCTTCAATAATGCTTGGTTCCGAAATCACATTAGCGAGGATTCCCAGAGCAATTTCCTAAAATATAAATACAAGGTTTCAAAATAACCAATTTGCAAATTAGAATTGATACCAGAACTAAAAAAAACTTTCATTGTGAAGATGATTCTGACTTACAGTTAATCTATTACAGCAAGATCGATCTAACGTGTCACGAATAAAAGAAAATATTTTATTCTCCACCAAGAATTTCATAACATCAGTCTCAGCACTCATATCCCATAAGAGAGACATCTGTTCTTCAAAATCACGTTCTAATCTTTGATTTTTCGATTCAGTTTGTTCTACTTCGTTCTCTAGTAGCTCCTCATTCGAATATTTTGGAATTTCCTACAAATATGAATACGTAATACAAACATTCATTAAATTGATAAAGATATAAAATGTAGAAAAGACAATGAGTAGAGAAAACGGGTGCAGCTTACCTCTACCCATTTCATAAGAATTTTCAAAACGTGTCTCTCGGAATATACAGTAGTTCCAATACGATCCCCTCGAAACGCTTCTTCAGTCTCATCACACTCCTCAGCGTCAGACACCATCGGATTACAGGTTGCTTCTTCGTCCTCATCACTAACCCCATCGTCTTTCTTCATTGCTTTATGACCGGCCTGGTCTGGCACATCTTCCTCCTCCTCAGGTTGTTCATCATCTTCGTTATTTGTGTAAGGTCCTTTCCGTTTAACGCTTTGGCGCGTTTCTAGCACGGCAACCTCAACACTATTAGCTGCACCTGAGGAAGCTGCATTTCCCTGACTTGTTTCTTCTCTCCTTTCAGTCTCCTCATTTTCATCGCCCTCATCTTCTGCACCTGATGCATAATCTGGAAGGTCAGGGTATGGCACCAGGGTAGCCGATCCAGAAGAATTAGCTAATGATTCCGATCTCTCACCAGAAGCTTGTGAAGGAACCGTTGACTGTGATTGCTCCAACTGAGCACCAACGTCATTAGCCAGACCTTCGGCTTGTTCGCTTTGATTTGACATGCTTGTGATGCTTGGATGATGACTTTCGAACGACGTGTCACAGGTTACGGATACTGGAGGTTCTCCGTCCGACAAGGAGTTTGAAGTTCCTGATCTCTCCTCTTCAAAATTACGGCTACGATTAGGTCCGACTTCAACACTAGAGTTTCCGCTTTCAGATGACTCTCCTTCTTGCGGCACCAGAATGTTTTCGGAATTACTAGCAGTTACAGGTGGCACCCCTCCTAAATTGCTGCCATTGCCATTGTTATTCGATTCTGTCGTTCTATCTCGCTCACCCTCCCCACCAGAAGGCCTAATATTCTGCTGACTCAGATTGACAAAGTTTTCATGCACAATATGCCTCACTGCAACAGTGCCTCCATAAAACTGGACATCCCCTCGTCCTTGATTCTCACCATCACCACCGGCTTCACTATTTTCTTCAGTATTATTTTCATTGTTGTCATTATCTCCATAAAAATTATTTACGTGTACATGTGGATTCCTTTCATCGACCAATTCTAACTCCAGTTCCACTTCAGGTAAAAATATAGGCTCTACATCTGTATCAGAGATTTCAGAATCAGAGTCACTATCCGTGTCCAAGTAGATAATTCCAGATTCACTTATATTTCTTGGTCTCCCTCGTAGATTCTTCATCACTCGAAACTTCCAACTTCAAATACGGTTCAACATTAAATTAAACTAAATAACAAACCAGAACTAACTGCATATATTTCTGAATCGACAATCGAAGAAGGATGAAGGATAGAAGGAATACACAAAAACTACAAAAACCGATATGAAAAAAAGATCGCTCGAAACGCATTTTACTACGTTCTCTTTCAACAAAAAAAATGTTTTTCGAACTTCATGCACATATTTTACCTTCGATTTGGTTTGATTGCAGATTACTACTTCTTGATGAAAACATGCACGCAATGCACAACTTTTAAGAGAAGATACATAAAAACATAAAATACACAAGACACAAAGCTATATACACATAGATTCATGTAAATAAATGCACAGTCAAAACTCTTTTGCCTATCAAATCAACTTATTGCACTGACACCAGCCTCAAAACTCGCAGACGGATATTACGGGGTGAACCAGATAAAATGCATCATGGGTGGCAGATACATAGTGATGCATAGCATGTAGCAGCACGGTATATATATCTTATATAGAGGAGATGGTTTATTCGTTCACAACGCCAATAGGCATAAAAACAACCTTTATGTACATTTTATACATAACAACGCAGACAATGGAGTTCTGTGTCCATCCGCACACGGAGGCATATCAGAAAGATGCAGATAGATATATGCATAACGTGGAAGAGATGTTTTAGGTACATTTTACTGTGGTGCTATATTATGCAAAGGCCAAAGAGTAACGCTTATGCTTTAGCTTTTTGGTTGGATGTTGGATATAGATAGCCAAAGCAAAGCAGGAGACAGATCCGAAGAAAGACAGAATATATTTTCTGCTTTAAAAAAATTAAACAACGCAGATTAAAATTATTGTTATTTGTTTCCATTTTTTAATCACTCATCACCATTTTAGAGATGGAGTAAATAAAGTTAGGACTGGACCAAGATTTTGGAAGCAGGTGGGTTAGTTTTCAGTTTTATTTGTTTACAAAAAACGAATGAGATGAGACTGATTTTTATGCTTGGCTAGTTTAGATAGATTACTTTTACAATATTTGGTGGTTACTAATTTGATATTAGCATTTCTGTATAATATTACAGCTACAAAGGTTATCAGCAGTTAGTCAGCTGTTTTTGCGTCTGTTAGATTTGGATTTTAGGTTGAAGATTTTGGATTGACCGGCATTGACTGATATTTGATCTTGTTTGTCTTTTTCCATTTTCTTTTAGATTGTAAACTAAGGCTTGAGCAGACCAGTCACCAGTTCTATTCTTCATTCTTGGAATCCAGTTTAAACTTTTAAATTCAATCAGGAGTGAAAGAACCTTGTAAGGTTTTAAAAAGACATGGGATCGGACGGTAAGTCACGTTTTTATTTTCTCTCTCTCCAGTATTATAGTGTTATTGATTATTCAGAATTCAGAAATAAGTTAGGGTCACATTTAAAAAAAATTTTGCTTCTAGATCGGAAAAAGAGGAGTCGGTCCAGGTCACCCCGTGACAGAGATCGTGATCGTGAGCCGCGTGAGCCTCGTGAACCACGTGAACCGCGTGAGCCTCGTGAGCCACGGGAGCGTGATAGGGAAAGGAAGCGCAGGTCTCGTTCGAAATCAAGAGACAAACATGAAAAACATCGGTCCAAGAGGAGTCGTTCCAAAAGTCGCGATGATGAACCACGAGTCTCCAGGAGGCGTAAGCCATCCATATGGTGGGATAGACCTCCAACTGGTTTTGAACATATCACACCAATGCAATACAAGGCTATGCAGGGTAATTCAGAATTCAAATAATATTTTAGAACTGATATACAATAATTTACATAGAAATTAATTATTGTGTTGTGCTCTTCATTTATTTCATACAGCGGCCGGCCAAATCCCAGCAAACCTTATTCTGGATACACCACAAGCAGCTGTCCCTGTTGTCGGCTCGACTGTTACTAGACAAGTACGCAGACGTAACCCATATATATCATAAAAATATATTGTGACCATCTCTAATTGATTGGATTCTCATAAATTGTATCATTACGTTGTAGGCAAGACGTTTGTATGTCGGAAATATTCCATTTGGAATTACTGAAGAAGAGATGATGGATTTCTTCAATCAACAAATGCATCTCTCAGGATTAGCACAAGCTCCTGGAAATCCAATTTTAGCATGTCAAGTGAACCTTGACAAGAATTTTGCCTTTCTAGAGGTAATGTAAAACGTATTCATTTCATACATTATTTAGTTTGCAATTTCTTCATCAATAGTTTTCACTATTGTAACTGTATCCCGGTCCTACTAACTGAAATCTCTTTTTTTAAACAGTTTCGATCCATTGATGAGACTACTCAAGCAATGGCTTTTGATGGAATCAACTTTAGAGGTCAAAGTTTGAAAATCAGAAGACCACACGATTATCAACCAACTCCAGGAATTGATCCTGTTCATGTTGGACAAGGTGAATAATTAATATAAATAAATTGTCTACATACCCTTACGGGAGTACCGAAAGACTTAAGGCCGTATAAACGGTTTAGTTTACCTAACAAATTTTGCAAAAACAGTAAATATTTTTTATCGTTACAGATTCCAATGTGAGCACCATCGTTCCTGACAGCCCACACAAAATCTTCATTGGAGGTTTACCAAACTATTTGAATGAAGACCAGGTTCGTTTAAAAATAAAAATAAGGTTCAGTGGTGATTGTCACTCAGACTATCGTAGATATTTTGCATCTCATAATTACCAATTGGCCTAAGAAAGGATAGTAAAAACGCAATGAAACTAATTATATATTGCATCTGGTTGCATTCAGAAAGCTGTATTGGATACAGTAAGTACATTCTAATGGAAATTAGTTAGTTGATAGTATTTCAAAAGACAAAGCAGTTAGGATAATTTAGAACAGGAACTAGGAAGTTTTTCAGGGTCTTGTAAGTTAGCTAGTTTCATGTGCTCTATTTCTGTAAAAATTAGTGTGTAAGATGATCTGTTGAACAAAATTAATAACCCGTTTGACTTTATTTCCGTTCCCTTGTAGCCCAGGTATGTGGGCAAATGCAATATAAGCGTATTGCAAATGAAAGTATGGGCAGTGCGGCTACTCTCACGATTCTCAATTACTTAAAGAACCCCATGTTTCTCAAAAATCACAAAAAAGGCAAGTATTTTTTTACAAAAATTTATTTTTTACACAACATGAAAAAAGGCTTTGTTGAAGATCGTTTGCAGCGAGCTACTATTTGTGTACTTTAGCCTGAAAGAGAGAAGAAGAGAGCCGGTAAGTTATGGCGGTTTTCGTGGATGGAAATTGAACAATATTTGCCCGCAGGTTTCCAAAGGTGTTTTTACAGGAATTTTCAGGGCTCGTGACAAGTGTCTGCGAATGCATTTTATAATTTATCCAGTAATATCTAGCGTTGCACATCGACTTCATTTTACAGTTTCCGTTCCGTTTGAGTGATCCGAATCCTCATCATCGGATTTCATCATATTGTGTATTTTAACAGGAATGAGTATCGAATTCGAATATGAAAAGAAAGAACAAACATGTTTTCAGGTCGTTCTTTTGCAGGTGTTTTTATTTTCAGGGGAAACCAATACGTTTTTGCATTTCAGTTTTATAGCAATTCATCTCACCAATCTCTTCATCTTGATGGTCGTCTGATTCCTAACTCCGGAGTTTTAAAGCTTCGTTAATGTTATAATGTAGACGTAGCATGTGTAAACATAGGTTTTTTGCTGTCATTTTCCTAAGTGTACTCTAATAACCATTTATTAATACAGGTGAAGGAACTTCTAAGCTCGTTTGGAAAACTCCGAGCATTCAATTTGGTCAAGGACTCGGCCACTGGCTTGTCGAAGGGCTATGCATTCTGTGAATACGCAGACATCTCAATAACGGATCATGTAAGATAATTTGTACTACTTACTTACAACTATAATTAAATGCTAGTAACATATATTATGCAGTGGAAATTGTATCAAATTCCAATAAAATCATTTTGTCATTTGCAGGCAATAGCTGGTCTGAATGGTATGCAATTGGGTGACAAGAAACTGATCGTGCAAAGAGCAAGCATAGGTGCAAAGAACTCTGCAAATGCTGGCCTCGGAGCGGTTGCTATTCAAGTCCCAGGTATGCCAATGAATATGGTTAGCATGGGCACTTCTGGACCAGCAACGGAAGTTCTTTGTCTCATGAATATGGTTACGCCTGACGAGTTGAAAGATGAAGAAGAATATGATGATATTTTGGAAGACATCAAAGAAGAGTGTGGCAAGTATGGAATTGTGAGATCGATTGAGATCCCTCGTCCTATTGAAGGAGTAGATGTGCCTGGTTGTGGCAAAGTGTTTGTAGAGTTTAACTCACAAGCTGATTGTCAAAAAGCACAACAGGCTTTAGCAGGCAGAAGATTCAGTAATCGTGTTGTAGTCACGTCCTACTTCGATCCGGATAAATATCATAGACGTGAATTTTAAAAATCGATCACAAAGATGGAAACCACTTCAATAATATTTCTTCCTTTATTGTTTTCTATATATTATTTTAGTAGGTCTCGTAATAATATGAAGTAGAAAAATGATACTGATGATGTTCGGCATTTCTTATTGTTTGTTTAACTATCATAGCGTAATTGGAAGTAAAAATTGAAAATTAAGAATTCACTATACGAAAGTCAAACATTTAGAGAGATAATCTGTAAACAAATCTAGCTGAACATTTTGATGGCATAAGCTAGCTAAGACTTTATGTTACTATTTACATTGTCGAAATCTGTGTTGTTTCTTCAAAGAGACCATTGACTTTTTAATAATCTTTTACCACGATTTGAAAAGGCATATGAATATTATTATAATTTAAATAAATGAACCAGTTATTGTTAATTGATTGTGTAAAATCATTCAGCAGCTCTGAGTTATGAATTGGTTTAGGACTCCTTTAACTCGAGAACTCATTTACACGTGCTTTGGTTACTACTATCAAGTTGCATTGGGCTAGCACACGTATTGCTTTTAGTACATATTCAGTCAGAGATGGGATGCATGGTACATGTGGAATGCAGTCTTTGGCATGCACTATATTGGAATAGTGGAGTTGGATTTTTAGGGCATGGGCATACTCAGACGTTAAAGCAAAGGCCTTAAATGTTTACGGTTATCTCGTACAATAACTATAAATATATTTACCAACAAAGTGCCATAGCCTAAACACTCTAGTAAAACAGAATGCGTCTAGTATTACTTTTTAAGCTACCATACTATGGCTAGGTGAATCCTTGTTAAAAGGAATCTAGTATATTATACTTGAACAAGTCAAGTACCTGAAAATACTACCCTCAGCACTCTTTCACACAACCCTTTTTTATAAATAGGACTTTCCAAGTGTATTTATAGATTTTCCATGAAAATGCAGGAATACATCATTCTTTAAAAAAGATATATACACATACTCATCTACTTAAAAAATGCTCACCTTTCAATATTCATCTGAAAGCAGTTTCTCCTAACCCGTGAACACTAACAGTTGGTTGCTGTTTTCTGTATAGTCGAATTGTTTTTTTCAAGTTACCCCAAACAGAAGTATGAAAGTGATTACTATATTTTTGGTCGTTTGCTTGGCAGGTATTCAATTTACGAATTAACTGTACATATTACGGCTTACAAAATGTAACAAACTGAAACTGTATATTGGATAATTACAAAACTTTCAGGCGGATCGACGCTCCTAGCTTTCAGCAACAATGGGTTGGAACCGGAAGAGCCGTTTGATATCGCGAGATTGCAGCCAGTGAATGATTTGGAACACTACATGACAAAAGATTTTCCTCGGATGATTGACTGTGGGCCTGATGAAACACAAAATTGGTATGAACCGGATGCAGAAGACTGTTCTTGTTACTTTGTATGCACTGGGACCTACTATATGCATCGACGTTGTGGACAAGGTCTCGTATTCGACCCCGACTCAGAACAATGCAACTGGCCTGACTTAGTAAACTGTGGGGAACGGCCTTTGCCTTGGAGCTATCCAGACTACAATCATAATTCCCATTTGTATTGATTTAAGTGCAAATGAAAAAAGTATATAATATGAACGAATTCCATACATTCTTCAGTTCAGGTATATTTAATTTGACATTCATTCAATGCAGTTAAGTTGAAGGTCTAAAAAGTACAATTAAAGTCCAAGTAATAAAACTTTGCATGGGAATAATAACTATTTTTAAATTCTCTAATATTTAATTAACAATATTTAACAGTGCTCACGATCGAGATTGTTTATATGTGGATTTTAAACAGATTATTTAATAAGAGTAAATAACTGAATACTTAAGTATGTACATAATATATTATGATTGCAATAAATGCTCTTGATTATACAATAATGCTGATCGTTAACGTTTATATCACAATATTATTATAACTTCTTTTCTAGTAAACATGTATATCATATATCAGTATGAGTCTACTTAATGAAATCAATCATTATCATTACTGTTTCAAAGTATTTAACCAGTTACTCGCACTCTAACCTAGCTAGATCAATTTTTTTTAGATAAATTCTCGAGTTTTAGCAGGGGGTTGCCGTTCATGTAACTTAAGTCATACGCATACGTGATGATCACTGATGATGATACACCAAATGGGTCAAAATTATATTGATGAAGTTCCATTCGTTTTTCTCGTCTTCGAAAATGAATGACAGATATGATGAAAGCAAGACACATTTACGTTCAAAAGCGGGTTAACTTCAGAGTAGACTGAATAGTTTCGACATGTTCATCTCATTTCCTTCCCATGCTCAATAGTGGACATGTCTTGTCACTCCGCAGTTCTCATCACAATGAGCCCTCGACTTGAGAGAATGCCATTGGGCAATTGCTGTTCTTTGGGACTGGAGCATATTCTTCCAATGATTTACCTCATGAGGACCTGCAATAAAACATTATGCAAAAAGCATTAAAACCACTTCGTTTCATTACTTCATATACTTTGACTCATCTTCAGTGTAACATTGTTCTGTATCCTCATTTCTCCTCCAACATTATAAAACCATACTCTTTATAAGTATAAAATTTCTTTTTGTAGTAAGCTATTTCGTAGCCTAAAATGCAGAGCAGCAAACATAAGACAAAGTGGCTGAAATGTTGGAGGGATCCATATCCATTTCCATTGTACTCGCACCAACCAACCCTTATCACAACCATTTACGCTGATGGGTACAGCAGTAACAGAGAATGTAAATCGGCAGTACTTGTGGAAAGATTCGAGAGATAGGAAATTACTCACCTGAGGATTCTTTTCCGAGAACCAAACGACCAATAAAATGATCCTTGATCACTCCACCATTAAAGTCTAGCACCGTGATGATTATCGAACAGTCGCCCAGTTGTACGGAGTTTACATCAAAGCTAAAAAACATAGAACCAAATTGACATAATGTTGAATATGCAGTTTTAGCATCTTTGTAGGTATACATCTACTCTGGCCACTACCTACCAGCGTGCATTAACTTACATTAACTTTAATTGCTAAACGAGGAAAAGGGTAAAGTTCACCAAAGGTATCCAATCAAGGGAAAGTGATGGTTTTACGACAAGTTAAATTGAGCCTTATTGGAAAAATCTAGTTTCCCAATTTTCCCATACACACTCATCTCATTACTTTCACAGGCCTACGGACTGCCTACATTAAATGCAAATGATGACATTGACATATTCGACATGAGGACACGTGTTTCTCTAAAACTTTTTCTAGACAGTGAAGCCAAGAAACCATTTATAAAGCCTGGTTCCTTAACACGATAAGATTTGCATTTTCATTCTCACATAGCATCGCCTCGTTTCACGCTTTTCTCCCTCCAGGAAGTTTGGGGAAAGCGGTAGATAACAGCGAGTTTCGCAGATTTGTTGGGGAGATAAAAAGATGGGAAACGTAGTTTTGGTAGTGAAGTCGTGCTTTTCAGGAATCAAGGAAGCTGGAAGGAGATGTGTCAAACTTTATTATCTCTTACTACACAATAATCTTTATTTCATTTTGCTACACACTTTTCTCAGAGACTCTTGTTCTTTGTTCTCAATCTCAGCATATATAAATATATATAAATCTAGGCATGTAGCATCATCTCATCTTATGGTTCTTCTTCTTCCTAAATCCTGGATGGAATAAACAAAAATACAACGAGAGAAAGCCATCGTAGCCATTGTTCTCATCCACCAGCCTTGAAATCGTTCTCTAAGGAATTATCCAGTGCTACTCTGCTCTTGGCGGAGTTTAGTGTTAGTCCTTATAACGTTGAAAATGCAAGACGGAAGGAAAAAGTAAGTTGTAGACTTTCAGCCCCTTTTCCATTTTACAATTTTATGAGATCAACAAGATCAGACAAGAAGCTAGAAGATATAGCTTGTTTTTCTTTGTCAGGTTAGTTCCGTTTGCCTTGTGCGTAGAGTAGATATATAGACACACTTTCATACTACATTCATTTTACATGAGAAACCTTTGAATATATTCATTAGGAACTACATAAATTGGCTGATATATAAGCTTATAGGACTCATCTTCTAACTTTGTTCCATTTCATCGTCACTTTTTACGATGATGATACTTGTGTTCAGGCAAGGAAATCACTGCCTCGCGTTCGTCGACAATCACTTTTTTGCTGACATGGAAAAGGTGAAAGGGGAAAGGTAATGAATGAATGGTTCAGCAGGTATGAGCACTTGACAAAAAATCATGCAGTGATTTCACCACCCTACCTTTTTTTATTGTTCATTTAAAGTAGTAAACTTGGTTTGACTTTAGGAGATAAAGGAATGTTAGAAATTCAGATTTCATGTCGTATCCTAAAATATAGAATAGAGGATGTCTTTCCACTGGGTATAATTTTCTTTTATATCTCACATTAAACCAAAGAACAGAAGTATGATGGTGATCATGAGTACTGTTCTGTTGTCGATCATCAATATGGACAACGTATAAAAGAGGTGACCTGACAAACCTTCATCAAAACATCACAAGCAAAAGTTGCCTCTGAAATAGCTATCCAAATCCAACGTCATCGTAGCATTAGACTAAATGAGAATATTTTATTAGGATAAATATGATCGTTATAAAAGGAATATAAAGTGGATATTTCTATATTCTACATAAAATATAAATTATACATGTAAATAATTGAGCAGTTATAGAATGTGGAATAAGCAGACAGTCATCCATTTTCTAACAAGAAGAGAAGTGCTAGAAAGCTAGCAAAGTGCTTCTTCAGCAGAAATTGTATGTGATCTCGCAGCAGCAGCTAGCAATATAAACGTAAATGTACAAGAACCCAAGGGCTATATGGACTGCATTCATTTCGCACACTTTTGTGTTGGTTATTTGCAATTAGATCGAAATGAAGTGGAGCCCTCCTGTTGTGAGTAACATGAAAAACCTGTAAAACAACTATTTCTGGACAACAGGCTCTTCATTTCCAGCTGCTTTCCCTTTCAACGCAAATCTATTAAATGAGAAAGTTTGATTACACCATTCCCTTTGCCTTTTCGCCTGATGGCATTTTTGAAGGAGACAAAGACGACCACTATGCTATGCTACGCTGGAGACAGTTGACTAGCTTTATGCAAAATTACTGCTGCTGAGTATCAATACATGCACGAAAGTTAACTGAAGTGGTTTGGATGAGTCCAAACTTTTCATGTAAAAATAGGCATACAGTTTAGTAACCTTAATCAAGTCAAGTACCAATTTTTCAAAGTGTGTAAAGCATGAATGGCAAATGCGTCGGGTTTAGCTAACGCCGTAAGTGCATACCTTAGACTTTCATTAAAAACAGGATCCAGGGTGTACTTTTTGTAGGACGTTTTCTTCGTTTTGATATGTCTTTCATTGATCACCACTGTCACTTTCACGTAAGGTGCTGGAAAGCAAAATGAAAGAAAATTTTCATGCTAATTTTTAAATTCATCAAAGTTGAAAGGCAAGAAGCCTCCTTCCATTTTCTATTCCTCTTCGCCTCCTCGCCTTCTCATCATCATATTATTATCTTCAAGATTAAGCACGTTGTCCTAATTAGTCTTTAATGAGACATACACCATCCCAACCTTCTTCTTCCCAACCCTTTTTGCTTCAGCATCTTCTCAAGCAATTCAATTTGATTGTGGAAAGCGAGATGTAGAAGTA
>JAANSM010003188.1:0-13394 GCA_036850725.1 Orchesella villosa | reverse complement strand
TGTTGTTGCCAAAAAGTTGACAGATAAACTCGTAAAAGGAGGGACAAAATGGCATGTCACTTTATTTTGCGAGTCTTGTGCTTTCACCTGGGCAAATTTATCGGGTAAAAGTTCTACCACTTAATATCCCAAGGGTGTAAAAGTGTATAGTGCATACTAACTAGTAATTGGGGCATAATGATACTATTAGAATGCAACGCTTATAAAATTGCACAAAGTTTTCATGAAAATATGCATCAAACTTTGTCTTAAACGTACCTATAAACCTTTTTGTACCAAAAACACTGAAATAATATAAAAAATTGATAATTTTATGCTTCAAAAAGGTCTGTATTTTAATACAGTTTGGTTTATTAATGTTTCTACTTGAATTTGAATCCAAAACGGATAAAAAGAGTTGAAATTACACTTGTTTACAAATCTGAAATCTCTTGTAAATATATTTAAAATTATTTTAATTGGTCAAACTTAATTTTGAGGTAGATTTCTAACACATTAAAATTCATTCTACTTAGATTTTACATAAGTTTATCTATTCAGTTCTGTTCCGTTAATTCCTGTTTAAATTGCTCACTCATTTTATTCTCTCTGCAGTCTACGTTTCTAATTTATAGTTACTTACGTAATCATCAGCATTGGAAGGAGACTAACTACAAAATTGCACGACGAGAATCAGGGAGAAGTTGTGTAGGTAAATTATTGAGTAATACTCATTCTAAATTCCGGCTGGGGTACACTGCGACTACACATCTATAGGGTTGCTGGTTGTTCCAAGTTTTGGAGAACTTCAATATTTGATTCGCCTCGTATAGATTTACATGTCCGTATCATCAAGATGCTGAGGGATTACCAATTTACGTCTAGTTATTGGCTGCCTGAAAGCAATAACATTCGAATTAAATAAATAAAACGAAATTTTAATTTTAATTTATAAAGTTATCAAAAAACAAGTTTAGACACTCAATTATTCAATATTTCATTCCTTGTTTCAACCAACACAATTACCAATAAAATCAAATACTTTTAAATATTTTATACCTGTACAAATTTCGACCACCTCCACCCCTTCCAGCATATGGATTGTAGACCGTAACACCGTATGCCGAAAAATTGTATAAAAAGAAACAAGTTCTAACTTAACATTCTTATTCTCAAACAAGAAAAGGGTGACCCTTTTGCTACAACTTTTACTCACCCCCGCTCTGTCATGTCGATACGTATACATTTCGCAATCTCCCTCACCATACCCCAGTTGGGGTTGAATCTCAGGTTGGTACACTGACAAGGATGATAAACTTCGTGCTAAGTCAGCAGAAGTAGGACCAGGTCTTGGCGGTTCCTGCTGGTCATTTCCACAAAGCCAGGTCAACAAGCGGGACATAAGATTCCTTATAAAGTTACACATTTCTTTTTCAAATCCAAATTTCTTTTTAGTGGGTAAATTGAATCAAATTGCAAGTATTTGGCGACTGAACTTGTATAATGTGTGGTAAGAAAATATTCAACCCAAAATCGGAATGAGCACCTTCTACTCTTAATCTTCCAGTTAAACTGGTGCCACATCCTTATTTTCCGGTTGATAAAATATGAGAAGATCGTCCATATTTTCATTGTCTTTGAGGCTTAAAGGGGCAAACTGCCGAAAACCGGTGAAAGGTAAGTACATCTAAATCTTATTCTTATTATCCAGGAAATATTACGAAAGAAAGTATTACTCATTGATATTCTTAGACTTGTCCAAACAATGTATAAAAATATTCCTCGTTTTTCTTGCAATGTTGGATTTTTCTTTTTGTGCGTAGTTTCTTACATTTTTACCGATTTCATTATATTTTTACGTAATTTCGGCGGTATTTTATAATTGACGAAATGAATTGATATACTAATACATACCTTTAATCTTAAGCACACATATTTTTGGCTCTCAAAGAATACTTGTTTTGGACAAGTCTAAATAGTTATACATAAGCTTAAGCTTTGTTGTATAAAGTATAAAGCTTGTCGACACATCTGAAATTATCCTAATATATCTTATGCACGATTCAATGTAAGATATTTTACGGACACAAAATCACATATATTTACACGGAATTATAAACATATGTTTAAAAGACTAGCTCATTTTTTAAACTGCCATTTTGACCGATGGCTCAGTTACAGAAGAGAATTGCATGTGACGCATAACGTCCATGCACTCTAAGGGTTAGCCCGTACGACAGGCATGACGCAAGTCGACGACGTTAAGTAAATTTTGCAGATTTATTTATGAAGAATATTAAGCTCATTTTATAAAGATCAGAGCAGAAATGAAGAAGAATATAATATGCAAATATACTCCATTTATCCTTCTACAACGATCAATTGCGACTCCTTTTACGTCACATGAATGTCCCAAATGAATTGGTTTCATTGTTGCGTTATAAGTATTTGATTCACAAAGAGTTTTCAGCTTGCTTGCTAAAGTTTAATAGAAATACTATCTAATACATACACCATACATTATTCTCGATTTATTTTTTGTACTTGTTGTTTGAAATCTGGAAAAAATTAATCTATGTTACAGGTGTCTGCCATTGCAGTCTGCAAAACAGATTTACATGTAATGGTTTACCCATATAGGTCGATTTTTTGAGTTTTGAGATAAATACATCTGCCACATTGATACTGGCAGTGGAAGGCTTTGGTTCGGAAACGTTTAGCTCATATTTATCTATACAAATTTCACTCACACAGGCTTTCCATTTAGATCCTTTACGTTGCTCTATTCCGCTAACAATCCAAACAAGTGTATCCCTTCCTAACGTTCTATTCTAGCAACACATTTTATACAACTACATAGCTAATTTTTGATTGTATCTCGTGTTTTCAAGTCGTATTTACGTGCTATTAACTATACAGAAAAGATATTATGGGCCTCATAATTTCTTGTATTCAGTGTCTAAACGAAGAGTTTGGGGACGGAGATTGGGTAGACGATGAAGACGTATATAGGATCGAGATGAATTCTCCAATTCATCTGCCCCACTGTGAACGATACCGGCCTGAAAGGAGGATCCATGAGTTCCCAGATATTGTGGTGAGATTATGTTGGGTTTACCTATCTTTTTGGTAGATTTTGTTTTTTGTTGTTGTCAAGCATTATCTTAAAGAGCATAAACATAATACATTTTCGTGAAACATGCCCATGTTCTAAGTAGAAATCGGTAATAGCACTTTCTGCGCAGTTATGTTTTGGATGTTCATTTAGTATGAAAATTTTCATTTTTATAGGTGTCTAATCAAATACGACGATTTTGATTGCCATTTGCAAAAAAGGGGTCAAACTCGCAAACATCATGATGTTAACCTAGAAGGATGAATGTGATTTTTTATGGTAACGAAGAAATTATTAAAATAGCAAGGACAAAGAAATGAAACGTTGAATTATTTCATATTTCAATTTTTATTGTAGGACCGCTACTGCTATAAACCAAGAAATGAGAAGAAGGCTGAATGTACCTAAAATATGTAGTTCCAAACTTGGATTTTTAACGAATTATAAATTACTTCTTCAAATTATCAAAGTTTTGAAGGAAAACCAGTAATTATTTTGTGTATTCGTAAATTCAATACTTGAAACAAATATTAATCTTAAGAAAACTGTCGCAGTACTTATCTTGGGGGCAATTGGAGAAGTTTAAAAGCTATAGAGTAGATACTTTCTGGTTCATTTAAGAGAATGTAAGAAATATATTCTGATTAAGTTATCTTCAGATGAGTTTTGCATAATTTTTTAAACAATTTTCAAACAAAATAACAATGTATAATGGCTCAATGTAATCGGAATACTGGAATAAATCAATTATAATAGGTGAAATATACATCTAACACATTTCAAAGTCAGTTCTTTCTGTTCATTTTAAACACACATTCAGTGCCTACAAAAAACGGATTAAATTAACATAACAGATTGTAAAAAAATCAAAAAATAAGTCCAAAGAAAATCGATTATGAGCAAAAATTGAACAGAAAATGCAAGACTCGTCGAAAAGCGCAGAACACCTGTCAGGGAAATATGCTGAAGAAAACAGGGCAACTTTACGAGCCTATCAAAGTCTTACTTCTCCTTCATGTTCTTTCATAAAATGTGTATTTTTACTTTCTGTGTGCTCACATTTCAAAAAATCTTAAATCTTTATATGTTTGTCGCTTCCAATGCATAAACTAAAATCTGCCTACTTCCCTACGTTTTTTTGCTTTATATTTTAAATCTTATTTTGCACATACGGCTTAAATTCTTTGAGGTCGAATTAAAGATCAAATGAAAAAAGCATAAGCGAACAGGTATAATATGATGTTTTTAAATCATCATGCAATAAGGAAACGCCAAGTAGTTTGCTCTCAATTTTATTTGCACCCAAGGCTGCTTCTACTTACAAAAGAAGAAATCAATACACTGTATGCTAGATTTTAGTTTTTGTGGTCGTTTTATGTTCTGTAAGCATATGTAAAGCATCTTATGTCATAATTTTTATCGCAAATTCATCCTTTTCGGGTTTTATTATGCTTGCTTGTATGGCCGATTGTGTCAGCAGTAATAATTCTATGTGTAAGCTGGAAAAGGGGATTAGTTCAGCCCATATTAGTTAAAATTCATGTTCTATGCTGATAGAATTTTAAGATAATTTAGATCGATGTGCTAAAAATGGAATTTTAAGCGTTTTTTCATACATTGCACATAAAGGAGCAAAAATCATTAAAACGTGTTCAACATGTAATGCTACCTGATAGATGAAAAAGTTTATATGGCAGACGCGACATATAAAAATACATAAGAAAACCAGTTACAAGTTAAAGAGTTCTGCAACAGCACTTTTAAAATCAGCAAATAATTAATTGGTAAACGTGATTCTATCGTATTTTCCAGGTCATAAATACAAATACAAAACTTTATTTATTGACAAGAGAATCGCTTAATGCGAAATAGTTGTGTTAAGATTTTGTATAATATATTTTTATACAATTATAACGGTCGCTATTTACAAGCAGGGTTTCCATGAAATGATTCTATAATGCATGAAATTCCAAGATTGTTTGCGAAGCAAATAATTTATTCCAATGTTTCACAAGGTTATACTATTAGAGCCACGAAATGTATGCTTAGTATTCAAACTGTATTCTTATTGTAAGCGTCTAAAACATTTAAGGGCAAAAGAATTATTTTTTCAAATTATTATTTGAATTTATTGTACAATTTTTTTTTGAAAATGTCCCAACTCCTCATTGCATTCATTTGTCTCATCTTCTCCACCCATGTCCAAACACAAACCATACAAGACCAAACGTTACTCTCCGATTCATTTTCAAACGTGATGATAACTCTAAATCCCTCTGTTCAACCCATTATCCAGCAAATTGACGAACAAGAATTTGAATCTATCGAATCTAAAAGAGTTGCTCTCATTGAAAACATGAGAGCAATGACCCTAGCTGCACAAGCCCCCTTACTTTCCCTACTAGAAGATTTAAAATCTGAAAACATGATCATAAAAAGTTTTTGGATTACAAATGGAATCATTGTCAGAAATTTCCCTCTCCCTTTACTCGAATTGGTTCTTACGCTGAGTCTCCCATTTAACATAATAAGTATTGAAAGAGAACAAGAGTTTCCAGTACTTCCAACCTTTGATTCTGGTCCAGTCTTACAAGTTGCCCCAGCAATGCCTTGGGGTATTAAAGACATTAACGCTCCACAAGTATGGGACCTTGGTTTTCGTGGACAAGGTTGCACAGTTGGAAGTAAAATATTTCATAAGGAAACATTTAATTTTAAAAACTCAATAATATTTTGTGATATCTTTTAAAATTTTAAGCTATATTTGTATATTCTTAAATATTTTTTAGTAATTGATAGTGGTGTCCGACACACCCACGAAGCAATCATAGATAATATTGATCTTGTCCATTCAAAAGATCCAGAAACAGGACTTACTAGTGTGCCTGATTTAAACGGACATGGGAGCCACGTTACAGGAACGATTTGTGGGAAGAATGGCATCGGCGTTGCTCCTAACTCAACCGGGATCATGTGTAAGGGTTGTGGTACTTCAACTTGTCTGCAGAGTTCCTTACTTACATGCTGTGAACATATGATATGTCCTGCAGGAAACTGTAGTGCTGCACCCAGCATAGTTTCCAACTCGTGGGGTGGCGGATCAAATAGTAATACCTATGATGATTCGCTAAAAGCATTCGTTTCTGCTGAAATTTTACCCGTATTTGCAATTGGAAACTCAGGTATTAATATGAAAAACATAAAAATTATTTTTTAATCAATAACTTCAAATCGTATTATGAAAATGTTGTGAAACATTATTTTGTGCGTGTTCAAATACAGGTTCAAGATGTAACACGGCAAACACGCCCGGAGATCGAGAAAAGGCTTTTGGAGTAGGAGCTACGGCGATTAATAAAAATATCACAACCTTTTCCAGTAGAGGTCCGTCGGCGGCTGGTACGAAACCGGATATAGTGGCTCCTGGTGCGAATATACTTTCTATCGACTTTGTAAAAGACGACTTGTACAAGTCTCTGTCTGGAACTTCTATGGCTTGCCCACACGTTGCAGGTATACCTTACAAGCTAATATTTTTCTACAACGTTTCTAATCTAATTATGTAAACCTGTACGAGTGATTTTTTTATTTTAAATAATTATTAAAGGTGTTGCTGCCCTTCTCAAGTCTGCATTTCCTACAATTACTGTTGCACAATTGAGGACAGCTCTTACGGGCTCAACAAATAAAGCATTAGTTAGTTCAGGCGCTAGTTGCGGTGGAACAAAGGACAATCAATGGCCAAATAACATTTATGGTAATGGATTTGTTGATGCTTTAAAAGCGCTTAATTTGGCGTCACAACTTATGACAAAATAAAACGTTGACACGGTTATATTCTAAAGGCATAACTATCTGTATTGTACATTTTAAATTGTATTCAGGCTAATAAAAATAAAGTTGGAGTGAGCTTCAAATTCATTTTAAATTTTTGCAGAGAGAAGACAACAATAACTAAAAAGCTATTATAATCCAAAGAATTTATTTAACATACTAGAATCGCTAAGCGAATGATAGAGATAGGGGCGAGGGGGCATAGCGTGAACTTCCACTGTTCGAATAGAGAACGTTGGTTCGTTAATTACTACCGAATCTGAATGCCTAAACCAAATCCTTTCGTTATCATGCAGCAGTTTCAACTAGTATCACGGGTCATGAATTGGATGTTGATGATGAAAGTGGAGGAAAATAGAAAAATATTATAGTCGTCAATGAAACAACGTTCTCTATTTGAAGGCCAGAAAAACATATTTTAGAACTGACTAAGCGAATCTCTTTACATCTCTGTTATAATCTTAAAATCATCAAGCAAATCATTACCAGAATTCGTCAAAATTTATTGTAACCTTCTAAAAACGTAAGTTGATTTTATTTCCATTTCCAAAACTACTCGACAAAATCGGAGAAGGAGCTCATCATTACATAAAATTTTTCTAGCACAAAACTATATATACTTTACCCTATATAGCAATAGATATTATATAAACTACTTTCCTAAACTAGAATATTACTAATATTTCATATAAGAAATGAAATTAAATAACAACAACTCATTTTAAACTAAAAAACAATGAAGACGAAGCTAACAATTCGAATGATTCGATAATGTAACGGTACTTATACCTATTATATGCGTAATTCTACATATTTATATAAACACTACAGAAGAAACTAGCACACTAAAAGTTTTAAATTATATAACGAATCCTATTCAGTTATAGTTATATTATATGATAATCATATCATTAGTCTTGTGTGTATAACAATAACAAGTGTTATTTTACCACTTATTAAATACAATAATAAATACAAACGAACAAAAACAAAATTGAAAATTGAATCAATAAAAAATAACATAATTTATTCACATCTTCACCCCTTTAGTTAACGTCTATGAGGAAGATGGGGTTGCGGACCAATTCTCCCACTCGTTCTAAACCCATTACTACCACCCCCACCTCCACCCACAGCATTCTGTCTAATATTAACAATCAACGAGCCATTCGTTGTCCTCCCAATCCTTCTCCGAATACTTTGTCCAGCATTGAGATAAGCGTTCCCATCCGGTCTCCCGAAATTGGACCTGCTGGAAAGTTGGGACCATGCTCGAATTGGGGGATGCGGTTCCCCCTAAAATGGCTCTATGACGTTGCCCTCCTGACGTCGATGAGGAGGTGGTGAGCGGTGCGATTCTTCCAGCAAGTGGCTGTGACGATTGGTGATGATGATGATGCTGATGATGGTGTCCAGTTGAGAAGCTTGTGCTGCTGCTGCCTCCTTGCCAGTGATCATTTTGAGGAGGAGGAGGGCCATACCCACCACTACCCCCGCCTCCACCTCGTTCTTGGCCATCATAATAGCCTTCGTTTGCAAGCCAATCCCTGTATTTATACCACCACTCTTCCCACTTGACGAATTCATCGAAGGAACAAGGTCTGTCTTTGAAATAGCCACGATCCAAATAATATCTGTAGCGCACCATTGAGTCGCTCCAGTCTGCCGGGCGCTCGCTGGGCTCGTCTCGGGCCATTCGCTCGAAGTGGGAGCGACGCTCATCGGAAGTGAAGCGTCGTTCTCCATCAGTATAGTCGGGAGTTCGAGGTCGAATCCTAAACAAAATTTAAAATTAATTAAAAACCTAGTTAATTTGAAAAATTATTGAAAAATCTTATAATTCGCGAAATATTTACCTCGGCCGATGCTCCTGCTGCGGATGACGGACAGGGGATGGCTGCGGTTGCCCATCGACATAAACTTTGACATCTGCATTCCTCAAATCCTTCACTACCTTTAGCTTCGTGTCGATCTCATTCAAGCTCAGAACTGGTTTGGCAAACTCCCTCTTATCCGTACTCATTTGGGTGAGCTTAGCAAATCTTTCTGAGAGCGTCATTTTCGGTTCTGAATCCGAATCTGAGGAGCTCTCCGTGGATGAATCAGTTTCTCCGGAGTCTGCCCCCGATTTTTTCGCATCTTCCTTTTCCTTCGCGGCTGCTGCACTCTTCTTACTTGAACTTGCACTGACTTTTGAACTTCCTGAGGCTCCATCTCTTTGATTTAGCTGAAGATTTACTTGTCCCCTTGTCCCCACCACCAGATTTTCCTTTAGAATCCGCTTTGGAAACGGTCGTTGAAGAATTTACTTTAGCTGATGAAGATGATGAAATCACCGCCGTTTTCTTGTCACTTCCTTTTCCTCCTCCGTGATCGGCTGATGATGATGCTGCTCCGCTACTTTTGCTCTTTTTGGATTCTCCAACTCCACCACTACCACCACCTGAGGTGGAGGATGGTTGAGGAGTAGGTTGTTTCGTAACAATGGTTCCACTTGCTTTAGAGCTCATTGAGGAGTCAGAACTCGGAGAAGGAGATCTTTTCCCAGGAGCTGCAGATGCTGAAGTGGTATTTGCCGTTGTGCTAGTGGCACTCTTCCCTTTAACCCTCCCTTTGTTCTTCTCCATAATGCTGATATCAGACTCTTCACTGTCTTCCTCGTCATCATCTTCCTCCTCACTTGAGCTCGTGGATAGGCTCGAGGTGGTCTCTTTCCTTTAGCCCTCCCTTTGTTCTTCTCCATAATGCTGATATCAGACTCTTCACTGTCTTCCTCGTCATCATCTTCCTCCTCACTTGAGCTCGTGGATAGGCTCGAGGTAGAGGATGAGCTTGAGGTGGCACCACCTCCACCAGCCTTCTTTCTTAGCTGTTTCCTTCGTCTTCTCCTAGCCGCTGCGGAGTCGAGAGATGAGACGCTGTCATCATCGGAGGAGGATAAGGAACCTCTCCTTCCCTTCCCTCGACCACCTCGGGATTTAGCGTGGAGCTGAAGAACGTCTTCATCATCTTCATTATCACCATCTGATGAGGTGGACGTGTCAGAGGTCACGGACTCGGACCCTTTTTTCAAGGCGGAGGATGATGACGAAGCTTTCTTTTGTGCAGCATGAACCCGACGAGCAGCTTTCTTAGCGGCAGTTCTAGGGCTAGCGCTAGAGCGACGGGAGGATTTCACATTTCGTTTCGGGGAGGGGGAGACAGATGAATCGGGGCTGGAGGAGGGCCGATGCCGAAGTCGCTTAGAGGAGGAGGATGAAGCCAAATCCGCTTTGGAGGTGGAGGAGAGCTTAGTGGTGGAGTGGTGAATGTGATGATGCCGGTCTCGAGTGGAGAAGCTCAGGTGGTGATTTCGATGGGTGGAGGTGCCATTCTTCATTCTGTCCTTTGCTAAAACGTGGGAAGAGCGGGGGCGGGGGGATGTGCTCCTACTTTTTCGAGTTCCAGTCCCTCCCCTTTTCCTACACACAATAAAAATTAAATCAGTACTGAAAAACATGAATTTATAAAACATATTTGTGATTATTTTAAAGAAACGAAAGAAAACCTTATCGACTGCTTTGCCAACGGTGATCTGGACCTCGATCTGGAGTGAAATGAGCGTGATCTGGACCTAGAAAACGATTTATTTCTTCTCACAGCCCCTCTTCGGGTTGGCGAAGCGGAAGAGCTCCGCCGAAAATCCTTTCTATACAGTTCTTTAAACCCAGAGTGACCCCATCTCTCTGGATCCTTTTCTTCCTCTTCCAATATCTTCTTATTCCAGAATGAGCTCGTTCGATCATCCTCCCTTGCTCTTTTAACGACTCTGTCGAGTTCTGATGCTTTTTTGCTACTGCTATGCCCCCCTCCGCCACCCTCTCCACGCCAACCTGATCGACGGTGACTGGTAGAAGATGAGGATTGGGTGGGTCTCTCCCTTTCTCCTCGATCAGGATCCGACCGCTTTCTCCCGCTTCCACCACCACCACCACCCCCAGAAGTTTGCTCATCCATTCGGAGACGACGTTGTTGTTGAGGCGAAGTGTTTTTCCCAGGACGTCGCTCTCTCTCCCTATCTCGTTCTCTATCGTGCTGATCATGACGCCCACCTCCACCACCACCTCGTCTAGACTCCCCAGTACTGCTGTTGATGGAGCCAGACATTTGCATCAGTTTGGAGCGAAGCGGACTTCGACTTATTCTCCCACCTCCGCCACCTGAGGAGGAAACTTGGTTATGATGACTTGAGCTCCTACCACCACCACCACCTCCATCTTGGCTACTTTTGTGATGGTGATGACTCGAGGTGGCGTGTCGAACTGAAGGGGAGCTCCGTCGAGCAAGCCGCTCCTTAACTTGACCTGCTCCTCGTCGTGACATTTAAGATGGGAACCCACCTGAAAATATTGGCACATTTCAAGTTAGTTCGGAAAAGACTTTTGGGAACGCCACGAAACAATAATAGTCCTTGAATAAATAACAAAATCATAATGATTAAAGTATGTGTACTTCATCATATCTGGCAGACATTAAATATATAGTTGAATTATGTTGTTTGGTAATTTATGAATAGTATAAAATATGAATGGGAAATATATATGATATGATAAATTATAAAAACCAATTGGAATCATGAAGAATTGAGAGAGAAGCACACGTGTGTGTGTCGCAAGTCAAGCATCTTGTCCAAAAAGATGCAAGACGAGTGACGTGATGAGAATGTTGAAAGTTGAAAGCAACGGCGAATGTGTTGAACGTCGTAATTTCCTCTTTACGAATGAAGAACGACGAGTTGAGGAGATTTTGATGGAAGAAATTGCTTGATATATTCATATTTATTTGTAAATAATTATGATGCAAGACGGTGAGATGTATTTTATGTCCTTCAGTTGAAGTTGAAGCTGGAGTATTCAGTAAAGAAATTTGAATCGATTTGCAGAATTACTTTTTAAGAAAATGAACACCAAGCACCCACAACCTACCACCATTCCGCAAGTTTGCGTTTTCTACTTCAGTTTCAAATGTACACATTTCTATAAATCTGAACCCAATCATATTTTGGAATCCGGTGATAATTTGACAGGGAAGAAATGTAGAACAGAAGTTTCTGGCTTCCTAAATAATCTCCCTCGATCGAGCCTCCAATACTCTTCAACTCTTCTATTCTAAGATCCGCAAACGGTTAGAAGTTTCTGTGAACCAATCCGGAGTGCAAGATCCGTCATCTCTGGCTTCTAAATTGGGGAGCTTTAATATCATTTTGTATCTTCAAAATGACAACCTTCAAACAAAGCCCTCTCCCTGTCGTTTCTCATCAGGTTTTGAATCCATGTTTGCCATTTGCAGTTATACAGAAGGATTAGATACCTTGACTTACATTTTGGGATGTTAAGTTCCACAAAAATAATTCCGGATACGGGCGCAGTTTTCCAGGTCACGAATACTTTCAGTAACACTAGTATAAAGTGAGGAGGTGATAGTGGCATTCTCCTTCCAAAACCGCCTCCGACTCTTGTTCGTAACAAGCATTTTTGACATTGATGAGAAACTAGTACATCTGACAGAACCTGCGGGAGCTAGAAGGAAATCATCTAAGCTTGAAGACTGAAGACCAACCCATTTCCAGTCCATTATTCGGTGTACGACGCCAGAAATGATGCTGCAGCGTTGAGTGTGCTCGCAATTGGCAATAAATCTGGGAAGGAAAGATTTTTCTTCGTAGCAAACTAACTGCCTACTTGTCAGCAAACAGCAGAATATTTAATTAAATTGTGTCTATAGGTAAGTTTTTCTGGTTAAATCACCAACCACCAACCAGAACGACGCGTCACTGTACAGTAGCAGTAGGAAGAAAAGTGGTATTTTAAAGTTTTTCTATGAGATTCAATAATGAATAACGCTGACAGTCACCGTGGCTTTAAATTTAATCGGTAGTAGATTTTAAGTCATTTGCTAAAAGTTGAAAATGTTAAATATAAACCAGCACAATTAACACAATTTGGATAAGAGCCACAATTGACAATATATAGGTCATTCAGATGGTGGTATTTGCATTTGTTTGTTAACATTAAAAAAGAATTTGATTGATTTTCAATGTTACATTTCGTATTGCATTAAACTCCTTTCATTTTTACGCGTTTCAAACTTCACATAAAATGAAAAATGACACTCATTTATATTACTCTCTAATGTCTAAAACAAAATTTGAAAGTAAGACGTCCTTACACCTTTGACCTTAAATACGTCCAACTTTAACGTAAGTTTGAAGAATATTCTGAAGACTGAAGACATAGACAGTTCGTCGATCGTCTTCAAATGCTCACCGCTTAAATCACTTTTAAAATAAATCACCAACTAACAACTAAAAAGCAACTTGGGGCTACAGTCATGAGTTCATGGGGTGGGATTTAGGATTCAGAGAAAATTTCAATTAGAAATATTGTTCAAAAATAAAATCACATGCAAAAGTTGTAATCACGGGAAA
>JAANSM010003187.1:0-13398 GCA_036850725.1 Orchesella villosa | reverse complement strand
TGTTTCCAGAATCATTAAAAGACGATTTGTTATATTTTCAGGAATTTGTGCATTTTAATTCAGGCCATGATGTAGTGATAGCGACAGGCTAAAGGTTGACGTGACAGCGAAAAATCGGCAAACTTTTGGACTTCATATGTTATTCCCAAACGTCATTTTTGGATATCTGTATCATATCATGTATGCAAATAAACTCATTTGGAGTGATTATGACAAGTCTCAACACGAACTCCTATCACTAGTTTTCGTGGAATGACGGTTTTGGTTCGGCAGAACCCAACCGGGTTTTGAAAACCCATGTATTCTAATGGCTACTGTGAAATGAAGAAATTTCATTCATAGCAACCCGGTTCGGGTTCGTGAATTTCTATACCGTTGAATAAGGGAGGCTTACGGTGGAGATTGGGACGTTTAAAAGCATTTTCAGATTCTAAAAGCATGTGTTCAGGGTAATCATTAAGTGACATCGTGTCATTGACCAATTGTAATCTCCTCAGAGGCATTTCAAATTTGACCTTACGATTTCAAGTGTCATAAGAATACACGCGACGTGAAAAATCAATCCTGCCTCATTCAAATTGAAATGAAGAGAAAACCAAAAAGTCGGCAGGGTTGATTTTTTTCTGAAGTACGGAGAAATGGCTTCTTGATACATTTTTGTTGAAAGCGAATTGAATTTCAGTTATTATTGAACAGTTATTATCTGGAAATTCAATTCATTTTATCAGAGTTTTCATTTTAGCTTTTTTGTTTAACTAGTTTTTGTTTAACACCTTGTAAACTACAGAAAAATTACCAGGTGAGTAAATTTTCACGTTGCCCCCGAGGCGTAAGGTGTTAAGAGGTATATACAAATACATGGCAAAAAACAGGAAAGGTCAAATAACTTTAAGGTCAAAGGTCAAAATTCCAAAATCTCTTCAGATATAGAATCTTGTGGTCACAGCCGTTCGAATGACACCACTATCTTAGCGTTAGCTTAAAAAATTGAATCCTGTCCGGTTTGCTTCATATACTCAAGCCAGTGTGTGCTCTGAAGCCTAATTACTATATTGTAACACTTTGCGAGAAGGCTACTTGTAAGCAGAGACGGGGAATAATCCGAGACTATAGTAATTGGATTATGGCATTGGGATTATGATCATTAATCCCAATCCGACAAATCCCATCATAATCCATAATCCCCATTACCAACTCTTGGTAATAATGCAAACCGTAATTTTATTAACTTTCAACTTTGTGAATTCGGATTGTCATAATCCGTAATTCTGGATTAAATTGGATGAAATGTTATATATTTTCCTCAAATTCTCCTTGTACTGTGCACTTAAACTTGCAAACCGAAAACTTACGAATATCATAGCAATTCTCCTTTCATTTTTTTCGTAATAAGCCACAATGAAATCATCGTCCTGTACAGTTATCCATGGTACAGAGGCTTATTTTCATTACCTCTCCAACGCCACCCTTCACTCCAATGTAAAATTACTTTGGTGTACATTATGTGTGCTTCTAGGAAACACAGTACCTTGCAACTGCATACCAAACCTAACTGTATCAGTTTCAACAACTGAACGATGTCCTGTAGAATAACAAAATTAAGCACATAAATTCGTCTTTTCATTTGATTCTCATGTTGTGTATTTTAAATAGCAGAGTACATCAATGCAAGCACACACACTGCGTTGGATTTCGTAGAGGATGCTAAAGGAGAACTAACTGTCAAATTCCATGAATTACCAGGAAAATCTGCAAAGCAATTTATTCAAGCCGTTGTGAACATTCCCGAATACAACAAGTAGCTATAACTTCAAAGTCTCATCATATCCGATGATGATAGTATGAAAGCTGCTCAACTTGAGCAATGCTTTGTAACAAGGTGAAACCCTTACTTACTGTACAAATAGTTGGATACTAATTAATGAATCATTTTCTGGATTACGTTACGCCAAGATTGTCTAACCCAACTAGTCAAAGCATGTCCTATTAATAACTACCACCTCATTAGCAAACATATTAAAAATCTGTTACATACGTATTTACTACCCATTCTATGCTATAACTATAATTCAAAGCTGCATGTATGACGTATACATAAAGTTAGATTTATGTCCAGGTATTGCCAGTTTAAAACACTTTGTGGAGTTTTCATGTAAACGTAATAAACAACAATGCATTCCATATTCCATGGATCTCATTCATGATTCTCATAACCTCAAAGCATATATTATTATTATTTGAAATAATGGTGTATGGATCAATGTGTAATGAGAATTGTAATATGTATACTTTATTAATCACTGGGTAAAATGACGAGATCATTTCTGATTGATACACTAATTCTGGTTTTCAAGTTAAAAAGGTTGGAAATATAAAATAAGATAATGTGCATGTGCAATTATCATAATCATACCCTGAAACACGAGCTGATTACGTACGGGCATTTCTTTTCATACTTTATGGACAATGCTCTCTAGATGTAACATCTACAGGCTACAGAATTCGATACTGTATTATTGCGGAAAATGGCCAATTTAATAGGTTTTTTTGTGGGGCTATATTAAACAGTTTTATAATTGTATTGTCTTTATTAACGTGTTTACTTTTATCAGCCCATAGGCTGTTCTTCCTACAATAACACAAGTTTTTGGTCAGTCCAATTACAAAAAAACCATATTACAACTATCACTATGATGAATATTTGCTTAATTTTTTAAATTCGATTTTGCTTTAATATGAAAAGGTGAATTCACGTAATTTGGTCAGTTTTTCGAGGAGTCAAGAAGTTTGTACTTCCGTGCCTATTGCTTTGAATTATTGGTTCCCTCTCCCTCATTCCCTGATTCATATTCTGCTCGAGTTGAGTTATTCAGCTTCAAAGTTCATTTCGTGTCAAACAGCGTCATTTTTACATGCAACTAGTTTACTTTCTTTACTTTGTCGTTGCTTCAATGGTTGATGGTCAATGTAGCAATTGTGAAAATTTCCGTATTCTCTAAAATAATTCAAGTCAAAGTGTATATAGTAACGGGGTGACTGAGTGTGGTGATGGTCGCTCTAGAATGAAATGGCACATGATACAATATTCTTGGACGACATAATCCTCAATAAAAATTTGGGTTTTCCTATAAACAGACTGGGTGTGATATTATATAGATTACCATATGTATTTATAACTTATTATACAGTTTTAATTTTTTTAAATTAGGAAATGTGTATCGTAAATGTATACCATTTGCAGTCTTTAATCTGGTGTGCAGATTCAACATCCAACCAACCATGCATGCAAGCTCTGCATACATTATTTTACCACAGCTTAATTATATATTTACTTACAGTCAATCGTTGTTATTATAGCGAAAGTACAGAATTGTTACGATTTAGTTTGAATTCCTTATCATTTAGTTAAGATTTATGATGTACTAAGTTCTAAAAAGGCATTGCGACTCTTTATCACATAATACATCATTTCACCTTTAGCTATAATTTATTATTTGCCTACTGTACAATTAATATTATTATTGTGCTTCTTTTCTTCTAACTTTGAGCAGGGTTGGTTAAACCAGTCGGTGCATATCAGCATAACGAGCAAGGGGGTGGAAATTCTCTTTTGCTTCTATTTGCGTCAAGAAAAATGCTGATGCTTCTGAATTCTGATGTCTGAGAAAAAGCAACTTAGAGCAGTGTAGAAAAACTTAATAACAAACCATAGTGTTGCCATTTCCCATCCACTGTGTACTTACTGGCATAAAGTGGTTTTTCTTTTGCAAATCTACCTCCTTACGTTTGTTCGTGCATTTCAAGCTAATTATTCGTGGTTGCTGGCGGTATTTCCTGTTGGCTCAACATTGGTATTGGCATTTGTGAGAGAACGAGGTGTGTAACAATAATAATTAATGAGATATTAAAATGCGATTTAAATTAATATTACTAACCAAAGTTCGCATTACCGGGAAATTGATGGATGAAATTAGCGTGTAATTAGGGACTTTTTTTGCTGGATCTCTATTCTCTAGTCAGTCATCATTATCAAACACCATTAATTATACGTGAAATAAAAATTCGTGTGAATAAATATTCTCGCTTCTCCTTTGTTTCCTTTTGGATATATGTTAATGAATGAAAATAAAAAATAATTACATACAAGGCAATCGCACTGCAGCGTAACGATAAACTATTAAATTGGAAAGGTAAAGATAAGCTATTTATGCGAAGAAAAATGGGAAAAGAAGCTAGAAAATTATACTTCGCTAGCTTGAAATGTGTAATTTCAGAAAAAACGTGCCATACACATTTACATATAAGCATAATATGCACGTCTTGGGAATAGAACCAATAAAATTTTAATATATGAGTTACTAAAGTGGTGAATGTTACTTCTAAAACAAAATTAAACTCAGAATTTAGTAGTAAGCAGTTCAATATGAAGTTATTTTTTCCCATTTCTCATTCCGAAAACTGCTTGAGTTCTGCTTTAAATCGCTATGTATATGATTATTAAACAATAAAACCAAATGACTCTTTTCAGTGTGAACAATTTTTTTCTCGAATAAAAACTTGGTACATTGTTGTAACTTTAACTATACTGATATAGATAAATGTCATATTGTGTGGCTACTCTTCCGAGAGCCCTGGCTTGCATGCTATGTACCATATGCATACGCGTGATTCCTATATTTATGTGCACCGCGTTGTTTTAATTTTAATATTAGTAGTGTTGTCTTTATTACGAAGATTGATTGACCGTTAGCCCTTACAATAATTTGAAGTAAAATTACAAGGTGGAAATCATAAAATCATTTGCACTGGGTTGTTAAGACACAAGTTAGCATAGGCCAGGACTCTCGAAAGAGTAGCCAGGCAATATGTTTATTTTTGACATGTAAGTTATATGGATGGTAGTATGGTATATTAAATATAACAGATGTGTAAATATTGATTCACAGCTTGATAATTTATGCTGAATGGTGCATCGTGCATCAAAAATGGAATATGATCAATATGATCATGATCGCTCGAACAGACAGAACTATTGTAAGAAGTGATTTCACCACGTAATAAGTACTTATTGAGTTCGACGTATTATAGTTTCGAATGAATAAAACTGGTGGTAGCAAATTTCTTCTGCAGCAATAAATAATTATGAGTATACAGTGAGAATGGCAAAAGATTATAAACGCTGCATTCGCTTTTGAACAACATATAGTATATATATATATAGACATACATACATAGTGCAGTACGTATGTAACTAGGCTGTTATGTATAAACGTTGCATTATGCTTGGCATTAAAGGATAAACAAATTATTAATATTTACCCTGCTTTTGAAATGATACCAATAATAATTACGAGGATGAGAGCAGGGAGCAAACGAAACGAGAAGAAATACAACCACTTATAATCATATATTATCTTACACAATAATTTAGCATTTAATACTCGTTTAATGATAATTGATTTAATTATTGAGTAGGAGCATCAGCCATCTTTTGAATAAATCTTCCTCAACGGGATGTATAGCTATTGCTAACTCAACCATTTTAGTGTAATTTGTGCTCGTTTGCTCTATACACGACATTCTTCGACTATGCGCCATCCAAAAACTTATACCAGTCACCAGTTATGTCGTAACTTATAGATTGTCCCAGGTACGCGCATGAAAATGCATGCATCATATCCTACGGTACGTGGCACCGGTGCGTATGCAAGCATAAACACGTGGTTAAAACAAAGTATGATTCATTCGTTTAATGAAATGTAAAAAGCTTATTTCTACTGCAATGGGAAATCCTGTTACACTATTTCATTACATTACCATATTATATTTCAAACCTACCACATTCTAGAACTAGAAAGGAGCATTTTTATATTTTTAAACCTATACACTTGTACCGAATTCAGGTAATTTTTGCTGAGGTCTGTATTTAATGTTCATGCAGTAACTTTTATTTTATGATTGTAGTTAGAAAATTTGGCTTAAAATTAGGAGACTTGGTTGAAAATCTTATAATTTCATAGAATTTCCTCCAAAATAATACATTCAATTGTAGTATTTTGAAGCAATAAACTTGTTTACCGTTTAATATAAATTGGAATATATTAGATACAAGAGACTGCTAGATGAAGCGATCCGTAATCTACGCAATGTTATTTCGTTGAAAACTTGTTTTCCAACCCTATTCTATTTTCGGACAGATTCATATCTTCGACAACTTTTACCAAACTTCCAAAGCCAAAAATGAGGACTTTCGTGTGAGGAGAATCACTCGGCTCGGTGTGGCGATTACGCTCATTTAAATTACTTTACTATTAAAACCTCACAGCATCATGAAATACAATACCACGCAGTAGTTTGTAGCAATAATCGTCATAATCATCTAGTTTTTACCCTGAAAACGTAAACCGTATGTAGTGTAGTGTAGAAACTGTTCACAGACTATTTTCAAGTATGTATTTTAATGCACTCAATGTAATGAGTCATTACATTGAGTATGATAGTCTCAAGTTAATTGTCATTACTAATGACAATTAACTTGAGACTATCATAGGCAATGCCATAGATTGGTATGGGACACTTGCTATTGGGATTGGATGGAATAATGTACGGACAGGTAAAGCCTTTTGGAACGAAAAGTCACTTTTGTTCACCTGCCCCAGAAATTATTTCAACTACTGAGTATAATCTTGCAGCGAATAGTCACATTGCTACGCTACCGACAAATTAATGATTTGGATGTCGGAACCAGGTCGGAACGACAGACAAATCTACACACTATCAAAAATTTTTTGCATTTTTTGCATATTGCAATCATATTTACATACTCTGGTTTTTCATAACTTTGATAAATTCGGGGTTCAGAGGGTAGGTATATACAACTGGCTACTTTGATAGGTTTCTCAATAATTATTTCACAATTCTACCATGCGGTGATACATTTGCGTACGCCTGCTCATGTTCCCTCTTCTGTGCCCCGCATTGTTAATACAAGAGATAGCATAATATGCTAGGGCTCTCTGATCTCGGCTCGGACCATATCGAATCTCGTTTCAGAACATATCAAGAAGGAAATACATAAGATTATGACGGGTTTTGTTATAAGGATAGGAGAATTCCAATTTATACTGGGCAAGAGTTTTAGGCACACGAGTGAAAGTATGAATATAAAAAAGAGATGTAAAGTATTTCGATACGTATATGAATTTGAGTTTTTACATTGAGAATTGGAAAAATATGTATATTATGAATCGTGAAAAATGTTAAATTCAAAAAGATATTATATTTTTAGTGGTAAGTCATGTGTCTTTTTATAATTTTCGAGTAATTTATCGAATCTCATGGCTTTTTTATAAGGATTTTAATTTTTGTCTCATTTACCGCCATTAGGAACTTTATCAAGTTAAGCCTAAGGGGATGTGGATGAAATTCCTTAAGCATATGACGGGACGTGGACGAAATCTTCTTAAGTACATGACCCAACGGGGAAGGGGATGAAATTCCTTAATTATATGATCCAACGAGGACGGTGATATGGGGCCTGGGATGAGCCGACAATAATATATACATTCAATCAAACAAACACATTCCATCTCTAAACGTGTAAATGTATGAAATACAAATTCAAACCGTAGCAGGTCACATTGACGCCAAGCAAAAGTGACGNTCAAACAAACACATTCCATCTCTAAACGTGTAAATGTATGAAATACAAATTCAAACCGTAGCAGGTCACATTGACGCCAAGCAAAAGTGACGCCATGGCTCCAAGGCGTCAAAATGGTATACAAATGTGACGCCAGACCAATTTGACGCCACCAATTTTAAGGTATGTACAAACTTGACGCCATGCAAATCCGATAAATTGAAAGGATGCAGAAGGGAAGCATCTTTCCCTTCCCGTTCGTATTCAACGACTTTAAACTAATTGAAAAGAGAATAAGTATCCTTTCTGGCCCACATATGTGTATTCATAAAAATTAGCAGGGGAAAATATAAGAAACTCTTTACAATATGGTATGTGGTAACTCTTTCGACCCAGCTTGTGGAAATTTGCTTTTGCTATTAGGAAGAAACAAGTAAAACTGAAAATAGGCTAGTCCTCATACGCAAAACACATTCGTTGCCCTTTTGCAAAGAAAAAAGATGTAGAAAAGCAATTGGTATCCCTATGCAAACAATACAGACAGGAAACTGTAGACATAGACCGGGGTTTGCACTGGAATGGTAATTTTGTACATATTACACATGTATTATAAAATTAGATAACTATCTTTTTATGCTGCAAATTACAATTTAATTATATAGTTAAATTGATAGATAAATTGGTCATGCTATGACTCCGTGTATTAATTGTGGTTGGTTATATAAAGAACTTAACGCACTAGACAATCGAGAATTAAATATCATTTGGCTTCATGGGAACAAATGTTTTTGCCATAAAAAAAGCATTGCCAATCCAGTCACCCCACCGATTTTTTTCTAAGAATCATTCTGACTCCATTTCAACTTAACTTTCTCAGATTTTTCATAAACGTGTAGTTGAAAGGAAAGGCCAACCTTCCAACTTTACGTTGTCGATTTTCTGAAAGGATTCTTACTGATGTATTTTAAAGACATTTATTGGAGCTTATCTCTGCAAGCCCCAGTAAACGTTGAAATGGAGTCAGAATGATTCTTGAATGAATGGAAAAAATCGGTGGGGGTAACTGGGTTGGCAATGCTTTTCTTATGGCAAAAAAATTTGTTCCCATGAAGCCAAATGTTATTTAATTATCGATGGTCTAGTGCGTTAACTACAAAATTATATTTTAAGATGGCGTCACTTTTGTGCCATGTTGGCGTCACTTTGGTAAGGCGTCACTTTTGTGTACAAATTTGACGACATTTTAAAGTGGCGTCACTCTGAATGTCAATCATTCAAACGTACACTGTGGGTGAATAGCAAGTTAAGCCAAAAGTAGCTACCCATAATTCGGCTAGTTGTTGATAAAAATGTTTTGAAACGAGAATAAAAGTTGGTTTGTAGTTTGCATTGATAATACAAAATTTTAAATCAGTATGTATTAGAAGCATTATAATTATAACATGAGGTAAAGGAAAATGACTGCCCCAAAAAATTAGGATCTTTGGTATTGGTTTTCGTTGATGAATTGTAAAATGGCATTAACCTGACATATATCTTAAAAGATTAGATGACCATATAATAATAAATCCTATTAAACTACCCATAAGACATCGTCTTTCTCCGCACATTACCACAATGTAATGGTCTCACTCACAATCAGTTCAAGATACACCTGCAAAACTACACGTCACTAGTAGTACTGAAGATTTCCATTTCAATTTAACTGATTTTCAGGTTTCTTCCCAAGAAGTAATGAAAATATTACACCACCTTATTATTATTTACCAAATGAAATGGAAAGAAATGAGATGAGACGAGTCATACAAGTGATGTGATGAAAAACATGCATCTAATCATGAATTCATTAGTTACAAGCTCCAATTTATGCCTTGAATTAGAATGAAGAATAGCATGCAATAGCCTATGCTGCTGGTCAACTTGTTTCATCCATCATTCCATTTTCCCATTCTACTACTTCTTGACTATCAAGTATGCATAATGCAGTGCAAGTGTAGCAGGGAAAAGGTGAAAAGCATACCAGAATTCTTTTCGGCTTGACTTTCGGGGGTACATTAATGTGCTTACTACTTACTACCACACATATCATATATATTATATATATGTATATTATGGTTGTATTATTATTACTGGTATGAGGTAATTATCATAAATTTAATTACATACTTTGATTAGTTGTGTTACCTAAAACGCAACTAAAACACCAACCAAGATGGGGAGGATGCATACATAGATTTAAGGTCCACGGATTGATGTTTCTAAGCTGCTCCTTTCTTTTGCATGTTACATATCATGAAACGAATAAAACTAGCCTATACTTAAACCTGAAGCCGCTACTTCTACTGCATATTGACTGACGTTCCTCAGAGGAAGGCTTTGGTACTTGGTATTCGTAAAGTGTATTAAAAATAATAATCATAAGAATAACACAATAATTATTATAATATCGCCCTGATCACTTTTTATTACCAGCCAAGCAGCTTTATCATCACAGACAAAATACGAGTTGGTTGTTATTTTATTACTGTATATTCCTTCCTACTTATCGATTTGCAGATGTTCGTAATTATTAATTATAACAGGCAGGGCAACAACTTACCAAAATATGACATACCTGATCTTATTTTTCGACTGGTGAGTCGCTTTTTGATTGCTTGAATCAAAACTTTTAAACCCTCTCATCGAAACAGATTTTCCATTCTGTAGTAGTAAACTTACAGGAATCGAATGCAATTCTTTAAGACAATCAATGTATTCATTGCACTTTATTTATATAATAATTTTTAACATGACAAGTCTATGAAGTATTAATCAAAAGGCTATCAAGGGACAGTATATAACTTCTTATGCAAAAGGATAACTCTCAGTTCGTCTATAATTACAAGAAAAAATCTTTTAACCAATGCTTATGCTACCCACTAGTCCATTCAAATGGAATGACAATGTTCAAAAATGTTTAACAAACTTGCCAATGTTGACCTGGAATGCAGCTTATTGAAGTGAGACAATTTAAATCAGATGAAGAACTATGATTACTATTTAAACCGACACAAACTATTGTAATTTATTTTTGATTTAATAAAGGTTTCTCAATACAGTTTATATGATCTAAATGTAATTCCTTTAAATTATAAACCATTTTCCATTTTCGACCAACTTTTTCATACAGATTATGGTTGCTAATAAGTATTTAGTGCATGTTTCAGCGTGACGAATAAACAGTGTTGCTAACATTGCTTGAATGCTCTACGGCCAGTCAAAACCATAATTCAACACAACCTTGACCACAGTCAGTAAAAAATTAAGAATGATCATCATGAGCATGGGCACGAAGATCGATTGATAGCAAAAGATGAAAATGCATGAGCAATGAGGAGTGAGGAACAGTAACAGCTGTAAAGTGTGGTTTAATATTTTAAATGATGAGCATTTATACGATTTATTAATCTCATTTATGACACGATAGTTTGAAAATCTCTTAAAATGTGCTTTTCCAATCACGCTTCACTCTTGTCGTACACTGCCATCTTGTTTTCGTTTATGCATGACGGCACAATTTTGGATTATATTATGATATTCGTATTGTGAAATCTCTGCTATATTATTTGTATACTCACAAGACAAGTATTAATATGAGCAATTCAACTTTCATAATGATATACGCCTTTTTTGCAGCTCAGCATTTCGCTCTGTTCATTAAACTTCTTTCTAAAATGGAGTGCCCTGTGTATAATAATTATTATTATTATTATTGGTCGACCCGAATCTTTAAAACTTTTCATTCCATTTTAAATTCACGCTCGTGAAAAAGTATGCATTGAAAATGATAACGTTACCTTTCTTCATTGCATAATAAAATTTCATAATAGCAAACTATAATACATATAATTGCAGCGGACTGAAACTTGTCTAACAATAAGAAAAACAACTATGTTGTGAAGCAGTCGGTATTGATATAAAATGATAATTCATTGCGTGCATATGTTTAAGATTTAAATCCTCTCTTGTTGTAGATACTGCTCATTATTGCCAGCTTTCTAGACACATGAGCTTACCACGGGCACTATAACAAGTGCAGATGACGAATTCAGATATCTAAAGGGAAGACTGAAGACACCATACAATATACGATAATAGCTTATTATGTGTGTAGTAAAGTAAGTACATCCAGATTACATTTCATAGGGAATAACGTTATTAAAATGGTTTTCTTTCATTAGAATTGTTCATTTACTCGCCCGTATTTATGACCCTACTGAGTGCTTGTTTCATGTTGATAGTCTCGATGTAAGTTTTATGGCATATAAAAAGGACCTTTTTATGTCATAAAAAAATCTTATAAGCACTGCCTGTTTCAGACTGATGCACGCATTATGTTTTCACATGTCTGCCTTCTTTTTATTCTCCCCACTTAGCATAAGTTATATAATGTGTAGTGTGCACTTAAAATATACTAGCTCTATTCACTATTATATTGATAATGATACATTATGAATGTAGAATTGGCACAGGCAGGATGGAATGGATGGATAGGTCGGAGGATATCTTAAACTTTAAAATGTGGTGTTATAAACTTTTTGGTTGATTCATGATAGTGTGTGTCTATACGTTTGGGTATACATATTAGCATTTTCTCCATATTACAGACTTAGTTGTACAGCAGCAGGGTAAGTACTAAGTTTTTGTGATGCGATGGAATAATAAAGAATCATTGGAACCTAGCCAGAACCATCATGATAAGCACCTTCATTTTCCTGCAATAGTGGCTATTAAATCCTTTGTAAGAATCTTTGTTTTCAGTTATTATAATTACCTCTGAAATAAGATAACTGACAAGTTTTGTTAAAGGCTGCATCATTCTTTGAAGATCATGCCGCTTAGATTGCCTACTTTAATGGTCAGGCATCCAACATTGTTATTCATTTAATACATTCTGAATGGGATGTAAAGAAGGATGAAGAGTCAAAAGATTATGTGGAATTCTGATAAAAATCTTCATACTCAATTCATTGTTCTACGTACTAACGTACATTATAATTAGAAGGCGAACAATTCCAGTCCCTGCTTCATTTACAGACATATTCGATAAAATCGTAGCGAACGTTTCACATATTGACAGATTATTGAATCTGCGTTCTGAAGTTTTTAAATTCCTTATCACATCACATAATAAAATATCATTTTTTAAATTTAAAAAAGAATTGAGTACTGTATTTTATTGTCGGATTCGACTTAAGTTTATTATATGTACTGTTTCATATTCTAGTTTATTTCAAACTATAACTTTGGTGTGAATATCCTTTGACAAATATTCAAATACAATAATTTCCATGTTTGTAGATCAGCTCCTGAACGCTTATAAGATAAATTCGTAAGCTCAAATTACTTATTGGGAAACTCCAGTTTTGAAACTTTTAAATACTAAATCAGGTGTCAGAAGAATATAATTACATAAAATAGACCTTTTCGTCTACGCTAGCAACAAGCACAAAGAATTTATTCTTTGATAGACAAGAAGGAAAAATAACATAGGGGCAGGGCAACCTGATATAGTTTCGTGTTACAGCAGCTCATTGATGAATGTAGGAGTTGTCTGCGTAGTCCAGTAATGAGCCGTATTGCTTTTCAGTGTGGACAAAATTACTTTCAGTGTTTCACAATGACATTTAAAGATGAAGACAATGCTATCGAATACAAATAATTATTTTGGCATGTTCCAAAACCATTGGACAAGATGTTTCTAGACGACAGGTTAT
>JAANSM010003186.1:0-13399 GCA_036850725.1 Orchesella villosa | reverse complement strand
CTTGATTGCTCTTCTCAGCCACTCACTCAGGGTCACAAGCTTTTTGAATGTTCAACTATGCTTTGTATATTTGCTCGGCTTTTTATCAGACAGAGTCTCGTGTAATCACTGGCGTTACTCATACTCGTTATGTTGTAATGAGCTCAAATACTCATTTATACACATTTTACAAATATTACACTTTTTAATTGGTTTTCGGGGGACCATTAAACTTTTACGATTCATCGAATCATGTCATTTATCGTTCATGTTTTTATGACGAATCGTTTGAAAAATACATACCAAAAAATTAATGTAAAAGTTATGATTCGAATTAGAATTGAAAAAATAATTCGAACGATTCTTCCTGGTTGATTTGTAAATATTTCTCAAGCGTAATTATGAATTAACAAATTCGCATTAGAGTATAACTTTCTTGTAATTTGAAAAAGTTTTATTTCGAGATACTATCGATGGAATTAATGAACCCTATTTTGCAATCAACGGACTAATTTAATCGAGTTATATTTTGAAATTCACTAGCTTTTATATCTGATTATAAGAACGGTTGAATAAGCGCTTTATTGTTTGAATTTAATTCCCATAACATTTAATTGTGTTTATACAACATATATTTTTAGCGGATATGACATATACGATTTTAAAGTTTGATGTTAAAATGATAAAACCTTATCGTGTTTGCGCTCTTTTTAATTTATATCCAATGGGTGTTTGCTATTTTTTATCTACAATCAACACCTCGTTTCTTATACAGATATATAAACTACATGCTTTTTTACATTACTGTGAGAAGTTTCAGAATATTATTCGAAATATTATTACACAGAAAGCTGGCAGCTGCTGCTATAAAATATTTATTCGTTCTAAATAAGGGGTTTCAAAAATTCTTATTTCATTGCACTTTTTTTCAATTCGAAAGTTTTTCACATATTTTTTTAGTTTGACCATCAGCGAAAGTTTAGAACACGGGACCAGGTGGATTTACACGATGCATTACTTTTTTGGAGAAATATATTAAATTGTTTTTATATTCTAAACTTTTCAATTAAACAGTTAACCTCTTGCAACCCATTAAAATATGCAGAAAACATACACGTAACAAGTAATATTTGTTTAATTCTGCTGCAAAAGTTTACTGCGTTCTATAAATACAATGCAATGGGTCCTCCAGGGTATTTCTTGAAGTATAGCATACTATTGAATCTATGAAAGGATATGTTGATGAATATAAGCTAAGTGAGCATATAAATGATGTCTTGAAATTTGAGTAGAGGATCATGAAAATGTAAAGATTGCTGGTAGTTTTGAGTATTGCATCATAGGTTGATATGATTTGATTATGCAATAAATTTTTTTGGTTCTATAAATCTATACTATATAATCAGAGCATACCTTTCAACATTGCGAGACGGAAAGGTACATTATATCGATATACAATATCCATTGCTAGACGTCTATGCGAAACTCATTCAACCGTATTCATTGTTCTATCCCATACCTATTCTAATTTTATAACGCTAAACTAGCCAAGGAATCCAGCTATATTTACTTCCTCTTTCAAACAAGTATTGAAATGCATTATTTTTGAAGTAATTCATTGTTTTAAAAATCATTGATTAGTATATACGCACTGATTAGTATTACTACCGGGTTTGTAGGTACGTTTATTTCCTGTTTAAAATCTAATACTCATTTCCGATAGCTGTTTTTTGATTTATTATCTAACTAACGTGTATCAATTAAAGTTGAAGCGATATAAAAGAGATTGAAGTGGAATGAGTTGTAAAATGTATAATGGTTTTGATACGTTTATAGGATAGGAAAGAAGCATAGGCGACACAAGATGCATGTGCGTAACCTTGTCCTTGTTTTTGAATATTTTTCTTTACAATTGGTTTGATGGTGTAGAGACTCGATACTCTATATTGCAATAAGTTGATTTTGTTGGTATACTAGCTCATTTGTGTAAAAAAAATCAACTATATGAGCAGGTGAATTGAGATCATTCTAGAAAGGTATTTGAAAAGGGTGCATCTTATTTCAAATCGAAACGACGCAAGCGTTAATATTTAATTGTTAAATGCTTTGAAATGTATACGTGTCGTAGAAGGTAAAAAAGTGAATGGGATTGTTTAGATTCACAATGAAATTACGTGGGATTTCGATTTGGGGCTATTGTCGGCCTTGCTTTGAAGGATTCATTATGTGCGAGGTAGGTTTTTGCATTGTTAGGTGAAATACGCTAAGTTTGCTTAGTTTGAAAATGCTTATGTACGTGAGTATTTGAAACCTGATAATCGGGGTAATTAACAACCGTGTGAACATGCATGTGAAGTTATTAGTTTGTGGGGAAATTCATACTTGGATTTTCAAATCAGATTACTTTTTTTAAACACTGCAAATTGTTATGAGGAAGGATGCTGGGATTTTATTTTGTTTTACTGGCAGGTGGAATGGGTCGAAAAATATTAACGCATAATATGCTTGGGTTTTTGTTAGCTGAATAATGTTGGTTTGTTTCCAGAAAATTGGAATATATGTGATGATAAGAAAACTGGTATAGAGGTTTTTTGGTTGGGGATTTTTTTGAAACGCTTCTTTGAACATATTTACACTTTATGAACATGTACACACTTGTACGTGATGCTACTTTTTGTGACCTTGAGATGAATATATAAATTTTGTATATCTTTCTTTTTTTAATAATCTTCAAATCGACTTGCTTTTCGCATTGGAGATACATACGCTGTTGTAAGACGTTCAATTATAATGTTTTTTATTGAGAATATTTCATTGAAAACCAGTTTAAAACTTCCGTTCAATTCATCTTAATCGTTTCATTTTTTAATCGACAGATTTTGAATGCGTTTCTTATACCGAAGTATGAATTAACCAATATTTTAAAGTAAATTTTTGGTTGTATGCCCTTGATGATCGTGCTATTAAATGGTATTATTGGTTGCCGTTTATTGATCGTTGTTGAGAGATTCTATTTTGTAAAGGAAATACTGAGCATTTGCATTTGCATGAACACGTTAAAGTAAGGTTGATAATGATGATGTGATTGGTGATTCGTTTGACCTTAATTCTTGTGCGTAGATGTGTTGACGTACCTGAATTCAAGAATGGTATGTGTTTGGTCACCCAATAAAAGTAGCATTTGATTTTTATTACAAAATTGCAAATCCAATGTTTATTTGAAGAAATGAGTTTGCAAAAACTTATTGACCATGCTATATACACGTGACAGCACTGCCTAGTACCAATTAGATTTACTTACGACTTAAGATTTAATATCTATCACATCAAACTTACATACAAATTTAGCTTTATCAAAAAAGTATTAGATACTACAACAAATATATTTACAAAGGTGTGCAATGGAGTTGCAAAAATCACTAAAACAGAAAAATCTAAAATTATTCATATCCTCGAAAAGTACTCAACAATATTTTATGGTTGTAAATTTTGTTAGTTTTACTAGCGATTCGCTCGATGAACTTCAGCCTTACTAGTTTCTTTTCATAACTACATATTAATTACGTTTACCGTGGGACTCGATACTACAGATTTTTTTATTGATACTATTAATAATTACTCACATTTGGGTCACTACTCATTATTTCATATACCTCGTTCTTGCACACATTCTAAATGCTTCTGTTACTCATTTTGTAAATTTACACATTTGTTCATTTTAGTAAATACTTGTATTTTAGCTTTACCGTCTAATTTTAGGACGCATAGTCGTCCTAAGATTTAAACCACTTCCTTGTCGATTAGATTTGTAAATATTTTTAATTCCATTTTTACTTCAAATACATCCAAAAACTCTTCCGCGTCTGGATTTTAGTAGAGGTAGCTTTATTTGTAGACTATAATTTTTCAGTAGCCCTTAATAATTGGGGCACATTGATAAGCCTAATATTTTGGGTGATAATTAAGTGATGCCATAAATCAAGCTCCTACCAGAGAGCAACACAAATGTAGTATTGAAGCAATACATCCATGGCCGTACCAACAGTGGAGGGTCCGACTTTGGAAGGGCCGAATCTAAACTCGGTGGGTCTAATCGTTGGTCTCAATTTATGGAACAATGCTCTTTCATACGCGTTGATTTGGGGAGTTGATAAAAAGTTCTTGAACTGCTGGATAAAATCAACTGTGCTTGGGTACACGAACGCCATCGATTTTAAATAACGGAATAATAGCATGTACATGCACACCATCCTATATGGAACAAAAGACCATGCAAATATTTCAGGGGCACATTGAGAATATGATTTAAAAACACTAATATAAAACACATCTTACATGTCTTCTGCGAAGAACATGACAGCAAGAAAATCTGCATCAGGGCTTCTTAGAATCTGAATAATTTGAAAAACATCTGAAATCATTTGCACATAGGAACATGCATGCATATATAGGAAATTGTAGCCTCCAGAATTATTCACTTAACTCATTACCATACAGATTCGTTTATACTGTTATTAACGTGTTTGGAGTGTATGAAGAGTTTATATAAGATGTTCCAATTTTATCGATTCTTATGAAAGATACGTTATTTGAGGATTTCGAATGGATTTCGTGGTGGTTTGTAAACTGGTGCATCAATACTTGTAACGCGTCTACGTTGTATTTGAACTCTGCACCGAGGACTGAGCTCAAGTATATCACGCTTCCGTATACCAACCAGGCGTGGGATAGGAATAGGATCTCGTCAACTCCTGTTAACCATTTTAATGTTTCGCTTTCTTCTTTTAGTAATGAGTACAAGAATGTGCAGTATTTTGGCGACGCGTCGTACTGGATCACTACTCCTAATATTCCCGTCATCCGTACTATCCTGAGAATTTATAGCATGATTTTTTCATGATACAACAGCTTTTATCACTTGAAATTATGTAAGGAAACATGTTATAACTCACCCCTGGAACCAAACTCGTGAGTGTCCAATTCGTCTAATATACTTAGTAAATGTATCAGGTTTTCCCAACCCGTTAAAAACATCGTCTTGTGTTTTCCACCAAGTTGTGAGGATCTCGAAAAACGGGTATTTCCTGCAAAATAACCTTTCACTAATCGTTAGTAAAAGAAATTTTAGAAACCAAAGGAGGATTGCCATTTTCTCGAAGAACTCAAATTCAGACTGGAATGCTCCAGATGAAACCAGAACGAGGAACAAGAATTTTAAACCCGTGTGTATTCGGAGAATAACGTATAAGATTCTTTTCCATGGCTCGCTTGTTCGGATTTTGAAGGAACCATTTGGAGTTTGGTTCGGGTTATCTGCACTTGGCTCAGGCCCATTATCGCTAGGGTGTTGAGAACGCGGATCTGGTAATGTGATGGGTGGCTCATTTTTTTGATTTTTGAAATCGCAATCTGCTGAACGAGAAAAAAACCAATTTTTTGGATTTTTTAAATCGGGATGTTTTGAATGATGGGAAAAACAATTACGATGTATATCCCAGTTGATCAAGATGCTGTGATCAAGGGCGACGCTATTCAGGAACAGCAGAGTTTCGAATGAGTTTATAGACAGATTGAAAACATATTAATAAGTTTTTTTACGAGAGACGAGTGTTGTTAGAACTTCTTTGGTAAGCTGGTTTATTCATGTCAGAAAATATTGATGTAACATTCATAATGGCCTAGCTAGCTGGCCAACTTTTATTTAACAGCGCAGCTGTATTTGAAAAGAGAGATGATTATTAAATAGTTACGTATGGGGGTTTAGAAAGTTTTATAGAGACTTCCAACGCGAATTCCGAAATTCCCGAATCTCNGAGATGATTATTAAATAGTTACGTATGGGGGTTTAGAAAGTTTTATAGAGACTTCCAACGCGAATTCCGAAATTCCCGAATCTCCTTCGCACCAAAATCCCGGATTTTAAGTTCGAAAAATACTGAAAATTCCCGGAAAATGCTCGAAAAATGTTCGAAAAATACTAAAAAAAATCCCGGAAAATTCTCGAAAAACACTGAAAAGTTCGAAAAATGTTCAGAAAATACTAAAAAAAATCCCGGAAAATGTTCGAAAAACACTAAAATGCTCGAAAAAATGTACCAAAATTATTTATTACCACCCAATTTACACAAAAAATTACATTTTATCAGTTACAGTCTGTAGACAAACGTTCATTTTTTACTCTTTACAAACTGGGAGTATCTAAATTTTTCACGTATATTACAATGCCAAGGACATTGCGTCGAATGGTGAAGGTTTGTGACGTAATATGTAATGACAATTTTTAAAATTACATGCATTTGTGGACAGAGGTGTACAACCAGAAAAATTCAATTTCAATTTTATTTGAATTTTTTTGTTGAATGGCATTTATCGTATTTAATTGTCAGATGAAAGCAGGACTGAGGTAAAATGAATTTCCACGACCGTTCAATATATTACTACTTAGAAGTGAATTTATCCACGAGCGCATCTAGTAAAATAAAGTTTGTTAGTTTAAGTTAAAGCGGATCTAGTTAATTTTTTTAAATGAAATGAATGAAATATATAAATATTGATGTAATAATGTTTTTTAACCTGCACATCCTTTGAGGTCTTTGTTTTTCAAAACTTGAACAAGCGTTAATAACGTTGCGTTTTTTGAGTGCTTGCCTCTCCAGGTTTCGAGAATTTCTCGAAGAGCGGAACCATAGGTTTTCGTATCGTTTTTCAATCCTCTTTCTATCGCGATTTCATCTTCACAAGGAATGTCGAGATCGCTTGCAACATCCTATTAGTATTTTCCAAAGCTTTTTTGCCGTTTTACTTTTGCTCAGCGTATCACATACTTCATTGTACGTGCAATCTATTTATTTAGCCATTTAAAATTATCTTTATGTAACACCGGTACACGATATAAAAAAATATATAACAGTAACTGTTATAAAATAGTATAAAACTTACTCGGGTCTCCAACAATCAGATTTGCAAGTATACGATTTTTTTGTTCCTCCGGATCCATTGATTTCTCTTCAATATTTTCCTCTTCCTTTTTCTCTTCAGTATTTTCACCTTGTTTTTTCTCTTCAGTATTCTCCCCTTGCTTTTTCTCTTTGTCAATGTTTGTGACTTCCTTGACGTCAACGTTTGGGATCTTCCTTAGTGCGGCAACGATGAGGTAACGGTAGTTAGTCAAACCAAACTGATCCAAATTACATAACGTGTTAAGGCACTCAACAATGTTTTCCCTACATAATATATGGAGAGAACATTTCGATTAGTCATAATGAAGAACAAAATTTTTGTTATGGTATAAAAAGAAAAATTGAATCGCAGTTTAACGTATATAGATTTGAGTTGATGTTGTATGATTTCCGAATATGTAAATAAAATTAGAATGAGGAAAAGGTTTGGTTACTTGTTGAGAAGAATAGTGATTAAGGTTTTAGCCCATTCTTGTGGTATTGCTGCTGCTTCCAAAGTTTGTGTTTCTGCGTCTCCAAATTCAAACGTTGAAATGTAGGGAATACTGTTGTTATTTGCTTTTATTTGGAAAACTTCGGTTTGCAGTTCAAAACGAGCTGCTTTCAATATTTTTACACCATCTTCTTTACTACTTAATTTACTACCATTGTAGTACACCTCAAATCGTTTACCCATCTTTTAGCTTTACCTGCTGAATGATCCGGTGTTCATCTGTGTCTGGAATACAACGAACGCCTTTTCTTTACTTCCTTCACCCATATCACAATCGTGAGTCATCAATATATTATTCATAATCATTGTATAAGAGATTAATCACCTTGATAACTTTGTCAGATATTGTTTGATTACAAAGTTGAATCAACACGGGTTGATGTTAAAATATTTGATCAGATTAGCTGCAAACAGCGTATAACATGAAGTGGGTGTAAATTATTATTGTTTACCAAGCAAATATATAAGCATAACTGTCTCATTTACACTATTAAACGTGTGTGGTGTATATCAAGTTTCAGTGGTTCTTCCTACACTTCTAATCCTTCAACTTTCAATCCCCTCCTCCGCAACCATTTTAAAGTTGATGACACTCCTTTGTAAAGTTGATACATGTTCAAATGAGTAGCATGATGCATATGAAAGTTTGATAATCAAGACAGGCGAACCGAAATTATTCTCTGATTCCCATCTCTTTCCATTTCGGTTTGGTCATCAAATATTTCACATCTGCCGTACCTGCTCTCATTGAAGCTCCACCTTCCACTGGGAATCAGGACCAATATGCAGCGCATATTAAAGTGAATGAAATGAATACCATGATGCATATGATATGATAATCAACTTTTGATAACACTCCAGCAAACCAGATGACTCATTAATTTTTGATGCTTGAAAATGTATATAAATATATATAACCCGATATGATAAATAAAGTTTGAATACCACAGACTCGACTAAAAACGAATAAATTTTAATAATAAAATAGTATGTTATTCAGGTACGTGATAAATGCGATATAAAAAGAAGTAATCTCTCAGGGATCGTGATTCCTGTTAGGACTGGGAGTGGTGTTCCTCCAGTAATTATCAGTAGAAGCGGACAATTCAGTTCTAGGCTGATGATTCCTAGCATACCCCCTCCCCCTACCACCCCTCCACTTCTGATACTTTGCTTGTGATTTAGATTTCCAAAACTCTTTATCAAGCTTGGGGCTTTCCTTTAGCTCAATTTTATTTTCAACAGTTAAATCATTCAGGTCAATAAGATCATCATCATTTCTGAGCACGTCATAGAAATCAAAATCTTGAGCATAGTATCTTGTGAACACTTGCTCATGTTTTAGACACTCGAACATGACCCAAGTGTATGGTAAGAGTTTTGGGAATCTTGTTACCCAATAGTTTACAAACTCATTTGGAATGTGGCCTAATGATTCTTGGGCTTCTACTGTTAATTCTCTGTAGTGGTTCTTCTTGTTTCTCAGTGCGCGTAGGAGATCCCTTATGCTTTCACCCTTGTACGTTCTGTACTTTCTCAAATCCATTGCTACGTGGTTGCAGATGTGGTCTCTCCAATCGGTTTGGACTATTTCGCTTGCGTCTCTTTCGTATCTTCTGAGGATGGGGGATGTTGATTCTGATTCCTTTTCTATCCTGTCGCTCACGTCTTGGAAGAACGTTAGCGTTCTCTCGTTAGACCAGAATAGTGGGTGGGAGAGGACTGCGTTTAGCGGTGGTCGGCTGACGCTGTTGCTGCAGATCATCATCTCAATCAGTTCTCCACCTCCATTTGTGTCGTTTAACAATCTCACGTCGTATTCTCCGTTTAGGATGTTTGATTGGCGTCGGAACGCGTCACCGAATGGGTGGGAACCCTTTGACAGCACGTAGTAGTACACGCAACCCATTGAGAAGATGTCCACCGAGTAGGTCTGCAAATAATCAAATAAGGAGTTTTTAAATTAATATTTTATCATGTTTCGTTAAGCCCTATACGCAGGTGCATGTTTTCATTGGAAATTCGTTTCCGCGACACGAGTATAATTTGACGAGATTCGGGGAATAAAAAATAATTTTAGAGTATAATTCCAACAAAATGTACTTTTCCACGTTGAAATATTGTATGATTCAAAATAAAAAATGTGCACCGAGTAGGTCTGGAAATAGATCAATACGGATTTGTTTTGAATTTTAAACAAATAATTCATCTTGTTTCCTTAAGCCCTACACGCGGTGCATGTTTTCACGGGGAATTCGTTTCCGCGACACGAGCATGATTTGACGAAATTCGGGGAATAAAAAATGATTTTAGAGTATAATTCCAACAAAATGTACTTTTCCACGTAAAAATGTTGTGAAATATTGTATTTTCTAAAACATCAACATGATAATTAGCTTACCATCCTCTCTGGCATGGTGTCAGCATTCCTTAACACCTCCGGCGCAATCCATCCATCAGTTCCAGGCACCCCTCCACTCCTCCTGGAAAAGCTCATCCTTCCATTCTGAAGTTTCTTACATAACCCAAAATCAGATATAACAGTCCTAACCCTTCCATGCTGCTCACTCAATAGCACGTTAGCAGGTTTAACATCCCTATGCACGATCCTCAAAGCGTGAAGATGAGCCAACCCATTAGTAGCATCCCGTAACACATCAACAGGCTTGATCAACTCGTTTTTATATCTCCCCTCAACCCAATCATGCAAAGTAGCTATACACAACTCCAAAGCTATGTATCTAAACTGTCCATCAGTTTCTGTACAGAAATACCTAATAACGTGCTCATGTTGATCTGATTCTTTTAACAAATCAACTTCCCTATCAGCGAATTGGAAACATTCTGGCAAGATCCTCTTCACAGCAACGTTCCTATCTTCAAATTTACCCTTGAAAACAAATGTTCCTTCACATCCTTTTCCTAATATCTCTGATGGGTATAATGTTATTTTTCCTATTGTTTGGGTTGATCCGTCTGAGGAAGAGTCCCTTTTTGACACGTTTGAATGAGTGCTGGAGTTGCTTACTTCTGATCCGTAAGCGTTTGAGTGGTTATCTGAGCTAAGGAGCTTTACTTGCTGGAGCAATTGCTCGTTTTTGTATCTTCTGTATAGGATGAATACTATGCCTAGTATCGTGCTTGTTATTCCTATTGAAATTATCGCTGTTGTGAATACTATCTTTATCTCGTGCTTTTCGATTTTGCGCTTTGGGGGGATCGGGGGGAATACTGGTTTTTGCGATTTGCCTGTGCTATCGGGTGATTCTTCTTCATGTTTTTGAGGTTCATTCGATTCCTCTGTGCTGGTGATGTTCTGCTCAGATTGAGGAGGCCGTATAATTTTCCTATCCTCAATGAAGCCCGATTCGTTAAAAGCTCCAGGAGGAACGTTCCCTTTAGATTGTGATTCAATCTGCATGTTTGGTAGTTGGTTTCCAGACTCCCCAGTTTCGTAAAACCCGAGTAATAAGTATTCGTGTGATGTTGGGTTTTCAAGGGGTTCAGCAGAAGGGCCCATAGGTCCTTCGATTCAATGGTGGGAGTGATGCTCCAGCTGATATCATCAATACTTGCCCATCAGCTAATGCTGGAACTGCGTATAAACCGTATGCGCATTCTCCAACGTACGTTGTTGGGGATAAGTGCTTGTTGTTTTCGGTGTTTGTGTTTTTTAAGCGGTTTAGCGTGTCAGAGGCTATTGGGTTGAAGGGGACTGACACAAGGTTTGTTGTTGTACCATCTATAGTGTACATTCCTATTACGGGGGAGTCCAGTTCACGGTGGTAGAGGAGCTCTCCTGATAGGCGGTCGTACGTCATCAGGGAGCCGATCGATGGCGATGTGAAGTGGACCAGGTCTAGAATGATTTGGAAGGGTTTTTTGGAATTAAAATATTGGTAATTTATTTGGAAATATATTTTGAAAGCGCGTTAGAGTTTATTTTTTTGAGAGTTGATCGGTGAAACCAACTATCGTAAATGGGGAAATGCGGGGATAAAAGGCGCTTAATGTCCATATAAATAATACGGAATCATCGATGATCTCGGATCGGGAATAATTATTATTAGAATTTTTTGAAAACTTTGAGTCCAGTTCAAGAATAACTCAATTACTATACTCCAAACAAGATCTGGTCAAATTTTTCGAAAATAAAGGAACTTCCAGCGGATCCCCGTGATTCGTAATTAGTTATATTGGCCTGATTTTAATTTTATATTCGTTTGGTTACGTCGATGTTGTGATTAAAATAATATCAATTTGGATGAAAATATTCATAAAACGCGTTCGCGTATTGTTTACCATAATCTTGAAGAGACTGCTGGTTCATGTCCTTTGAGGAGTAGTGATGGTACGTAACGTTCCATTTCCTGGGTCCATCCATCATAGATAAGGTGTACTCAGTTTTCCCAATTAAAAGGTTTTTTAAAACTCGTTTATGTGGGTTATCAGCACTGCAACTCTCTTCGTTAACGTGCGTTGATGACCATGCGGGACAAGTTTCTTCACCGTGAATCTCAGATTTCTCGCCTGTAAATGGGTTCAACTGCAACCAGTAGTCAGTCTAGAAAATTAATGAGGAATTTTAAACGTTTATTATGGAAATTGATGAAAATTGTATAAAATGAAAACAAAATTGTAGAAATAGGAAATGAAGAGTTTCTGACCTTCCTTCCAGTGTACATGAGCCCCTCCGAGTTCCTGCAAGGCGCCATTGCAACAAGTTGAGGAATAGTGAATGGTAATTTCCTCAAACTATTTTGTTTCCCCATCATGTATAAAGACCCAGTTTTAGGATCAGGTAGAAAATAAGGGGTTTTTGGTAGATTTCCTTCTTGAATTGGAACTTGGATCATTGGTTTATCATCTCTTGATACCCATCTTAATTCTCCTGATATTCTATCAACTGCTGTTAATGTGCCGTCTAATGTTGATATCACTAGTAAATTGTTGTACGGGTCTGTTGACAGGTCTGTCGTGGGCTAAGGGATCGGAGAAAGTTAAAAAGTGTTTATTATTTTACCAGAAAATCAATTAAAATGCGTTATTAGATCGGAAATATGTGTTTGTACCTTTTTAAAATGTTCTTGTGGAGGTTCTTCCCGTTCGACAAATTTAACGTTTTTTGAATACTTAAAACTCCCTTCTGAATCAGTGCAAACTCCTCCAAGCAATAGTAAAACTATCACACACACGCTGCGGTGCTTATTTAAACTCATCTTTATACACCTTTTCTTAAACACTTTAAAATTATAATTACTGTTCAGTTTCACTACGCGTTTATAACAGTAGCGTTTATTACTTCAGTTTATGTTTAGCGTGGTTATAAAACCCGGTAATTTCATGTCCACAACTAATAATACTTTTATTCACCTCCATCATCACGTTAAAAAACTTACGGAAATCGCTTAATTACACCAGGCAGGCGAATGGGTCAAATCAGGTTAAAATATCCATCTAGGAGGCGTTTAAAAACCTAGCATTACGCATGATTGCGTGTAAAAACAGAAATTATTTTTGGCTAAAATGTCAAAACTTTCAAATACATGTGTTGAGAAAGAATTGGTGTTTAGTTGCAAAGGTTGCATCTAAATGCGTAGGCATAAAATGTGTATCGAATATCATATTTCAACACTTGAGGTAGAAATAATTTTGTTGCTCAATAAATGCACTCAATATACAAGCTAACTTTCCAGGAAAAACCATCACTATTAATGCTCATGTTAAACGGATTCACTTTGCTAACACCTTTTACATTTTTATATATACCTTCAAATACAATCGGTTATGCTCTGCTCAATACAAGTCACAAGTGTTTTTATCGTTTCACATGCGTATTAAAAATATTTTTGGGGTTTTGCTTCACATAATACTTATCCTGTGTACGAAGTAACACCACTGGATAAATGGTTTTCTTAATAATCTACCTCTTTGCTTTAAACCATCACTTTTTATGCATGTGGTTATG